>SJYX01020590.1:0-20816 GCA_006410675.1 Oreotragus oreotragus | reverse complement strand
TACCTACGTTGCTAGAGTAGTTGAAATATTAATTTTAAATATAGGGGGAAAAAATCTGTGCCAGATAAGAGGACCTCTCATAATAATATGGAATACTGATGTGAAAATCTGTTTGAATCTATTACTTTATTTTAGCTTTTTTTCTTTTCAGCGTTTTCAATTTAGGAAAAAAGTACTAAATTTGCTAAGCCAGTGGTTTCGCAATAGCAAAATTCTAGATGTATTCACTAGGATACATGTATATGTATATATATGTATGTGTATATATATATATATAAATATATGTGTGTATATATATATATATATATATATATAAATGCTCCTTGGTGTATTCAGTAAATATTTATGAACATTTATCAGGTGTCACTAGTGGTAAAGGAACAGGCCACCAATTCAGGAGACGTGAGAGATGCAGGTTTGATCCCTGGATCAGGAAGATCCTCTGGAGGAGGGCATGGCAATCCACTCCAGTATTCTTGCCTAGAGAACCCCATGTGTGACCATAGGGTCACAGAGTCAGACACAACTTAAGCTACTTCATGCATGCACAAGCATCAAGTTAGACTGTGTAATACAAAAAAGTGGAAGCCACAATCTCAGCCCTTAAGGTGCTGGTGATCAACACATATATAATATATGCAATAATTATAGTTTATGGACTCTATGTAGGTATTATATGCACCAAAGCTATTTGGAATCCAAGGATAGGAGGAATTGCATCTAACCAATGTCTCTGGGAAAGATGTTTATGAAAAAGGGAAAACTTTGTCATAATGGGTAAGATGTAGAAAGGTGGAAATAGTTGGGCTGAGCTTTGCCAAAGAAAGGAATTATAAAGGACATCTAAATGAAGAAAGTCCCCTCCCTTTTGTATTCTTTCTTTCACAGGAGAATGCTATAAAATAGGAGGAGTTGCCTGGCCTACGTACTGCAAATCGTGTGAATAGCCTTATTTCCCTCATTTTATCACCAAATGATCATCTTTTCTTTCAGGCTACAGTTGCAGCTTTTGCAGCTAGTGAAGGCCATTCCCACCCTCGGGTAGTCGAACTGCCAAAGACAGATGAAGGCCTTGGTTTTAACGTGATGGGAGGAAAGGAGCAAAATTCTCCCATTTATATCTCTCGCATCATTCCTGGAGGGGTGGCTGAAAGACACGGAGGCCTCAAGAGAGGAGACCAGCTGCTATCAGTGAATGGAGTGGTATGTTCATAACATAATCAGAGGTTTTTCACTCTGAGTACATCCTCCCCTCCCCCCACCGCTGTTATTGAATCAGTATTGAAATCCTAGAGCAAATCTTTATTTTGTGTCCAAACAACTTCCTAAGCATTGATGGATATCAAACCTACAAAAGAGATAATTTTATAGCTTTGGTTTCTCATTTTGTCTTGTTCAGGGATAATAAAGAGGACCTCCTGGGAAAATCATCCCAAGAGATTATTCCAGCTAGTAGAATTTTCCCCACGTAATACTCTAATTGAATTAATACTTAAAAGAACATAACTTCAAGTCACTTTTATTCAAAGCTTGTTGTTGTTCAGTCACTGAGTTGTGTCTGACTCTTTGCAACCCGAAGGACTGCAGCACACCATTCTCCCCTGTCCTTCATCAGAGATATGAATTAATTTGCTCAAATTCATCTTTAATCTCAGAGTTTGCTCAAATTCATGTCCATTGAGTTATTCAAAGTTACTGTAAGCAAATATACACATTTAAAAAATAAAGCTAGAACTTTTACCCTATTTATTTTTCATTTTAATTATAGAGGAAGGATGGCTTTAATATGTATAATAATAACACACATGGAAAAGGCTAATGAACAGGTAATTCTTTAAGCCAAGTAAACAGCTACGGTAAAATAAAAATATATTAGCCCCTTTCCTGAAAAAAAAAAAGTGCAAGTATCTATTCATTATATTTATCTTAGTTTTCACATAAAGTTAAAAGTATGAACATACATTTTTTCACAGCCTCATATTCTTTGGATGCCATTACCTCCACATGTAATAATGAGTTGTTAGTGAAATGGCTTCATGTGAAATGCATAATTCTTCCCTTCTACTTAAATCAAAAATAATAACCCAAAAGCAAAAATTTCAGAAGTATGAATAGAAACATATCAAAGCTTACTTTTCTTTTCATCTGGGATCTATCTTCTACGAACTTAAGGTTTAAAAAAATAGATTTGTGTTCTTTGTGGTCATAGTGATTCCTGCTAAGGACATAATATCCAAAATAAATGCATTTGAAATGTGATATTTTATTTATAGCCATGGAATAAATTCTTCTGTATTTATCTCTTGCATTTTTTTTGGCCTGACTAGTAGTTTTATAGAACCCCAAATTATTCAACTCTTCTGATCTCTCATGTACATCAAAATCACCAGTCCATGAATATTTTATATCCCTTCAGCATTCCAATTCTAAAATTACCGTTTCATTTACTTTTTTCTATGCAACAATGCTTTAAGATGAGCTTTTTATTGACCTTTAGATAACTAGGACTTTTTCAAAGCATGTTTCAACTGATAATTTCATAATCAAGTTTTCTAGGGGAGGACTCTAAAGCTAGGTCATGCAATTATGTCACAAAGTAATCTGTGCCTCACTGTGTGAATTTATGATTTCTCTGAATGTATTGGATAGATCAAAGGAAGAGTATATATATATTTAAAAGAACCAAAAATATATTCATAGTAAGTATATTTATGCAAAGCTACAGAAAATTTATATTAAATCAATATTTAGTTGACTTTATTTAAGCTATCTGTCAAAAGGGCAAAAGAACCTTCGTTTAACCCATACATTTGTAGGGAACAGAGCTGTTGGCATTTAATAATCACTCCGCCACTCCTTGCAATGATCTGGGACTTTATCTGGCAGACTGTGGGCGCAATGGAATCAGACTCATCAGACTCTACCACTCAATATCCATGGATTTAATAGATTGTTGTTGTTGCTCAGTCACCCAGTCGTGTCCAACTCTTTGTGACCCCATGGACTGCACCATGCCTGGCCTCCCTGGCCCTCACCGTCTCCCAGAGTTTGCCCTGGTCCGTGTCCATTGCGTTGGTGATGCCATCCAGCCATCTCATTCTCTGACATCCTCTTCTCCTTCTGCTTTCAATCTTTCCCAGCACCAGGGACTTTTCCAGTGAGTTGGCTGTTTGCATCAGGTAACCAAAATACTGGAGCTTCAGCTTCCACATCAGTCCTTCCAATGAATATTCAGGGTCGATTTCCCTTAAGATTGACTGGTTTGATATCCTTGCTGTCCAGGGAACCCTCATGAGTCTTCCTAGTTTGAAATCATCAATTCTGTGGCACTCTGCCTTCTTTACAGTCCAGCTCTCACAACCTTACGTTATTACTGGGAAGACCATAGCCTTGACTATACAGAGCACACGGTCTAAATTTGTGGTAGCTTTCCTGCTGAGCAGCAGTCATCTTCTAATTTCATGGCGGCAGTCACCATCCACAGTGATTTTAGAGCCCCAAATAGGAAATATGTCACTGCTTCTACCTTTTCCCCTTCTATTTGCCATGAAGTAATGGGGCCAGATGCCATGATCTTAAGTGTTTTTAATATTTAGTTTTAAGCCAGCTCTTTCACTCTCCTCCTTCATCCTCACCAAGAGGCTCTTTAGTTCCTCTTTGCTTTATGCCATTAGAGTGCTATGATCTGCATATCTAAGGTTGTTGATGTTTCTCCTGCCTGTCTTGATTCCAGTTTGTGACTCATCCAGCCTAGCATTTCTCATGATGTGCTCAGTGTGTGTTAGTCCCTCAGTTGCGTCCAACTCTTTACAACCCCACGGACTGTAGCCCACCAGGCTCCTATGTTTCATGGAATTCTCCAGTCAAGAATAGTGGAGTGGATTGCCAGTCCCTTCTCCAGGGGATGTTCCCGACCCAGGGATTGAACCCAGGTATCCCATATTGCAGACAGATTCTTTACCATCTGAGCCACCAGGGAAGCTCAGGTATAGGTTAAATAAACAGGGTGACAGCAGGCATATCATACTCCTCTCTCAGTCCTGAGCCAATCAGCTGTTCCATACAGAGTTCTAACTGTTGCTTCTTAACTCACATACAGGTTTCTCAGGAGACAGGTAAGAGTTCCCATCTCTTTAAGAACTTTCCACAGTTTGTTATGATCCACAGTCAAAGGCTTCAGCATAGTCGATGAAACAAAAGTAGATGTTTTTCTGGAATTCCCTTGGTTTTTCTATGATCCAACAAATGTTGGCAATTTGATCTCTGGTTCTGCCTTTTCGAAACCCAGCTTGGGCATCTGGAAGTTCTTGGTTCATGTAATGCTGAAGCCTTGCACACAAGATTTTAAGCATGGCCTTACTAGCATGGGAGGAGTGCAGTTGTCTGTTGGTTGGCACATTCAAGTGCTACCCTTCTTGGGAACTGGAATGAAGATTGACCTTTTCCAGTCAGTAGAAAAGGATTTAGTTAATGGATTAATAACCCCTAAACTGAATTTCCTAATCTGAATAAGGCGAGTAGGGACTAATTTTAAGAGGTCAAATGAAAATTAAAATGAGGCAAAATGTCTGTTGAGAATTATCCTGTGATAATTTGGTCACACACAAATTAAGTATGTAAGTGTGGTTAGTGAAGAAATTGAAGAGAGTTAGCAGTCCCCCTATGATACTGCTAATGCTAGTTATTTAAGTTTTAAAGCAAAGTCTGCTGTCCATAAAAGCATATTTTAGCAAACATTCATTAGCAAAAATGCGTTAATAGACTCATACAACCTCTTCTGTTAAGTTTGATAAGATCCTAGTTCTTGGTCCATTCAGATGTTCCAAAACCCTGAAACCTTGAAACCTTGAAAAAAGAGTTTATTTGAAGCAGATGAAACAACATTCCAGAGCCAAGATTTTTGTTATAGTCAGCATCAGACAACCAGAAATTCTATTAAACTGGCAGTTGGAAATAAGAAGCTTTAGTGATTACACTTACACCACTAATCCTTTGGTGCAAGCTGTGAGCCTCCTTAAGATTTTTGTTACCTGGTCATGCAAAGGTGGGAAATATCTCCAGAATCTTTAGTTTCTACTTATATTTAAAACCTTTAATTTTGTTGATTAAGTTCCATTTATCATGCTAATTCGTAAGTCACTAATCTTGCCAGTAAGAATCCACTTCTGACAAACTGTTGCTAATAAACAAAACATCCTTAAGATGGGTATAACAAAAGCTTTTGTAGTGCGACCAGCCTCTGGAGTACCTGTCTGATGTAATGTTTGCTGACCACCTAGACTGATTTAGGCTTCTCAGTTTGAAATGTAAAATATTGCATATCTATAAAATCAAACTAGGCATTATAAACTACCTATTTTAAAGTACCTAAAGGTAAGTTATATACACTTTATTCGTTCTGTAAGTGAGAAATTTCATGACCCAGTGGGTTTCCAATTGTCAGCCAAAGTAGTTAATCCAATGCAATAACCCTGGGCTGCTAACACTGAATCCACAAGTCTTCTCAATATAAATAATTCCAGGCAGATAGCAGTATTTAATGGAAAAAAAAATTGTTCTGTAATGGAAGGACCACAAAAGAGAAAATGTTAGCAAATGATCAAGTTTACACTTTAAAATAAAGTACCATTTGGGAAAATTAATATGGAATATTTTCAGAACATACCATCCTAAACTGAGAACAGATTTTGTAAGAGTGATTTGAAGAGATGAAGCAAACCTTACTACTTCAGTACAAGTCTTCTGGAGAAAATTTCCTACTGTCCTGCTTAAAAAGTAAGGAAATTGTTGCATGGAACTTTAAACATCTGAAAAGACACCTGAAAAGATGTCTTAATTATGTATGTTTGTATTTATGCTTGACCTGCATTTAGGAAGGATATATCACGATTATCTGGGCTTCGCTGGTGGCTCAGATGGTAAAGGATCCTCCTGAAGTGCAGGAGACCTGGGTGTGATCTGGCTACCACTCCACTGTTCTTACCTAGAGACTTCCATAGACAGAGGAGCCTGGTAGGCTGCAGTCCAAGGGGTTGCAAAAGTTGGACATGATTGAACAACTACTTTTTTTTTTACCATGATATCTGGTAAAAAGTAAAATATATGTTAATGAAGAATTATTAACATGGCATGTTAGGGAAAAAAATCAATAAATAGAAATTTTTTTAAGATACAGCAAGTAATATCAATAGAGCAAGTAATATTTTTTTCTCTTAGTGTCTTAGAAATCAAAACAGAAGGAGACTCATACCAGCTCAGCCATCGTTGGTAGAGACTTTTTTTTCTGTCCCTGAGCTTCAGGAGAAATTTCCCCTGGGATTTTTACAAATGAGATATTGAATTACCTAATACAATTTTATAGAAAATGCAGAGGCCTTTTGCGCAGGGCTACTTCTTAGGTCAACCCTCAATAAAAACTTAGAACTGAATGGTCAATTAAAGCTTAAAGTTAACAGGAAGTCAAAATGTTACAGTTAGAATTTATAGCTTTCTAATGATCTCCTTTTCACTCTTTTATACCCAAGTGTTTCATTAGCAATTTCAAGAAGGAACTAAAGGGCCACATATAAAGGTTGCAGCCAGCAGGAACAGTAAATACATTTAGTGATTGGGTCTGGATATATTTTTTCTTAAATGCCAATGGAATGGTACAATAACCTAAATTCAATAAGAATCTATGTGAAGTCCTGCCCATTTGCCAAACATTTTACCTTTGTACAGAATCAGAAAGAGTGTTAGCAGTTCCGTTGTGTACAACTCTCCCATGAACTGTAGCCCACTAGGCTTCTGTGTCCATGGAATTCTCCAGGAAAGAATACTGGAGTGGGTAGCCATTTCCAGGGGTTCTTCCCAACCCAGGGACTGAACACGGGTCTCCTGCATTGCAGGCAGACTCTTTACAGTCTGAGTCACCAGGGAATCAGGCAGGGAAAATCAAAATTAGGCAGAATCAGGAAGAAATGGCTAAATATCAAAACCTGAAGGAAAAAACAAGAACCTGAAGGAAAAAACAGTCTCAGTTCAATTCAGTCACTCAGTCACGTCCAACTCTTTGTGACCCCATGAATCGCAGCACGCCAGGCCTCCCTGTCCATCACTTATTGCTGAAGCCTGGCTTGGAGAATTTTGAGCATTACTTTACTAGCGTGTGAGATGAGTGCAATTGTGCGGTAGTTTGAGCATTCTTTGGCATTGCCTTTCTTTGGGATTGGAATGAAAACTGACCTTTTCCAGTTCTGTAGCCACTGCTGAGTTTTCCAAATTTGCTGGCATATTGAGTGCAGCACTTTCACAGCCTCATCTTTCAGGATTTGAAATAGCTCCACTGGAATTCCATCACCTCCACTAGCTTTGTTCATAGTGATGCTTTCTAAGGCCCACTTGACTTCACATTCCAGGATGTCTGGCTTTAGATAAGTGATAGAGGGTTTCAATTGATTTCAAGAGAAATCTGAAGCAAGTTAAGAGAAAAACAAATATGTGATTTTAGGGGCCATTAATACAAATATGTATAAACGTGGAAGGAAGAAGAGATTGGTTCATGTCTGAACGTGCTGTTCAGCTCATACCCCACTGTGCTCTGATCCTGACTCCATCTTTGCAAAGAACAATAAGCTCATCCCGAGTCAAGCAGTCTTGTACAGGAAGAAGGACTTGACTTGTTTTGGACAGAGAAGAGAGTCAGGGAAGTGATGGCTGCCTTCACATCTCCTCCATTGTGTGAGGCACCAGGTGGCAGAGCCAAGGCCAGTGGGGGAAAGCCACAGGCAAGGCAGCTTTTATGAAGGGCTTCTTGTGAGAAAGAGCCATTAGACACATAGGGAAGGATGGAATCATAAGTCATAGTGTGCCCATCATCTGAAGTTTTAATCAAAGATTAGAAGACCAACTGGCAAGAATATTTCAAGTTATGAGTACAATATACAGGGCTACAATAGTTGACCCCAAGGTCCCTTCTAACTCTGTGACTCTATGTTTCCAGATGGTATTTTGCTGAGACTCTTGTATACCCCTACACACACACAAACACACACACTCTCCTTATATACGTAAGGAGGCTCGAGGCTCTCTGTGTACCTTCCTAATGAAAAATTTTTCTTAAACAGAAGTATTAGACATGGACTACAATATAGTTGTTTTTCAATTTAGTACTTTACAGTTTATGAACAGTATTTACCTAAGATTCCCTCATCTGTTCCTCAAAAAAGTCTTATGAATGGATAGGGCCAGAGTTTGTTTTCTCTCTTTCTCTTTTATACATACACACATGCACGCACACACACAGATACACACAGAGAAATGGATACTGCTTTGCACACCCAAGCCCACACCAAATACATACATAAACAGTGAATTTCAGCCTTTATTATGACCATAACTGATGCTTACCAAGTGTAATAACTGGTTACTGAAAAAGGAAATCCCGGTGAAACCTGAGTGAGCTCCAGGACTGTGTCTGTCAGTGCCCTGATTTTAATACTATGCAGTTGTTTTTTACAAGATGTTTGGGTTGAGGAAAGCTGGCTAAACAGTCCACAGGGTCTCCTTGTACATTTCTTTTCAACTTCCTCTGACTTAATAATTATTTCCTAGTAATATTTTAAAAGGGAGAAAGTCCAAAAGAATCAGTATGATAGCCTCCCATACTGATGGGAGAGAAGGCAGGTGGGGATCAGGGAGGCACAGGATAGAAAGATAAAATAAAAGCACAAGAAATTTGAAACTATGTCATAGTGAAAAAGAGACCTTCATTAGCTCCTGAAATCCAGGCTTTGTTTTTGAGCATCATTGGTGGGGAAATTGCAGTTAAATTTGCCCAGCTCTGTAGTTAATCCTAAATGAAGCTGTCGATACAGTGTATGAACAGTGCTAATTGATTTTTAAGCATAACAAATGCAGAGTACAAGTTGAGGGATGGAACAGAATAAATTGTTTTCCTGGAACCTGGCTTTTCTCCCATTTTATAAATACTTCTGCCAAGTTAAGGGTGAGTACTCATAGCCCAAATTATTTATGCAGAAAGGCTGTCAGATATGGAATGATGAAATAAAAATTAGAACTCTCTTGATTTGAGCTTTGTGAAACTACAGAGTCCAGATGGGAAATCTATGTTAAATCTTATTTATCTATTATCTGAACAAAGAGAAAATACAAAGATGTTTTTAAGTTACTATGAAATACACTATAAGATTTCTGTGAAAATTTAAGCTCTGCATTAAAGCGCATGTCCCACTGACAGCAATGATTTTTGTTCACTGCCTTCTCCACAGTCTTAGCGCAGCGTGCCTGTATGCTCAGTTGTGTCTGACTCTTTGCTACCCCATGGACCATAGTCTGCCAGGCTCCTCTATCCCTGGGATTCTCCAGGCAAGAATCCTGGAGTGGGTTGCCACTTCCTTCTCCAGGAGATCTTTCTGACCCCGGGATCGAACTCTCATCTCCTTTTGACAGGCATCTTCTTCACCACTGAGCCAAAGCCCCTTTAGAACAGCAGCTATCTACATAGTCAGAGCTCCATATGTATTTACCTCCAGGCAACATTCTAAGCACTTTACATATTGAATTAATTGTTTCCTCATAATGCTCTTTTGTGGTAAGTGTTCTTATTGTCACTGTCCTGAATGAGGGAACTGAGGAAGAGAGAGATCAAGTGGACTTGCCCAAGGTCGCACAGCCAACTAAACGGCACAGCTGGAGAGTCTAATCTGGGCAGTCTGGCTTTTCTCATCCTAATTTAAGGGTCAGTCTCTTAGTCCTTTAAAGACTAGTGTTTTCCTGTATGGAATAGAAAAGATCAAGGTTTTTTCACTTTTATAGGTTT
This sequence comes from Oreotragus oreotragus, assembly GCA_006410675.1. Taxonomy (NCBI): domain Eukaryota; kingdom Metazoa; phylum Chordata; class Mammalia; order Artiodactyla; family Bovidae; genus Oreotragus; species Oreotragus oreotragus. The sequence goes on along the minus strand of SJYX01020590.1, from coordinate 10,996 downwards.
GCATAAGCAGTTTTGGTTGGGGTGAGTATTGTTTTTCTGTTTCTTATAAAGGGCTTTGACTTTTAAAAAGTGGAGGACCGTTCCTAAAAATAGTCGCATTTTGGAAAAGGAGACATTTACCTTAGTATTTCTGAGGTATGCCTGTGTACTTATAAATGCATGTGAAACTGTTGACATAGCCACCACTTATCGCAGCATAAAGGAAATTCCCCCAGAGATTCAGTTCAGTTCCATGCTGGTCGTAGTGATGAGAGTTTTGCTCCATGTGTGTATTAGTTTCTTATGGCAGCTGTAAAAAATTACCATATACTCGATGGCTTAATTAATAGAATTTATTCTCTCATAGTTCTGGGAACTGGAAGTTAGGAATCAGCTTGAATGACCCCAAACCAGGCTGTCAGCCAGAGCTGTACCCCTCCAGAGGCTCTGGTAGACAGTTCGCTTCTTGTAACTTCTGCGTGGAATGTCCCTCGGCTTCCCAGGTGATGCTAGTGGTAAAGAACCCACCTGCCAGAGCAGGAAACATAAGAGATATGGGTTCAGTCCCTGGGTTGGGAAGATCTCCTGGAAGAGGGCCCAGCAATCCACTCCCTTATTCTTGCCTGGAGAATCCCATCACCAGAGGGGCTACAGTCCATAGGGTTGCAGAGAGTCCATCAGGACTGAAGCATCTTAGCATTTAAATATGGTGGGATAATCTCTTTATCTCAAGATCAAGATTCTTAAGTTAATCACATCTGCAAAGACTCTTTTCCATACAAGGCAACTTTTACAAGTTCCAGTGAATAAGACTTGGTCGTGGAAAACCGTTATTCTAAATTCAGAGGACTTGTGAGTTTCCAGGACAGTCAAAAGGGATAACTTGTCCACGGCCCATGAGCACACTGGTTTTTCTACTCTCAGGATAGTATGTGCTGAGTATTTTCCACCCTACTCCTGGTTCTGACAATGCAACTTCCTTTTCCCTCTCCCACTTTGAGTACTTTTCTCTTTTTACTTCTTTCTGCCTGTACAGTCAGTGAAGCTTGTCCTCCTTCTCTTCCTCCTTATGCCAGCCCCAACCTTCGCCTCGCCTTTAGATAATGGGAGGAAAATGCAACTCTCTCCTGCCTCAGCTAGTTTTGAGTTCTGTTTGTTCCCTAGGTGTGGGCTGAAGGAAGCAAAAGGGGTGGGGAAGTACACAAAAAGCCCACAAATTTATACTTCAGAGCATAACCCTGCCTCATAATTAAATACTATAAGAAGTGTTAAAGGGGGAAAAGGAGAAGAAAACAAGGTGCCATGTAAAAATAAGAGCAGCTCCTTTTGATAGTGTTAGGAATGGCCTCATTTAGAGGAGACACTTAAGCTGAGACTAAAGGCAAGGACGGGCCTTCCCAGGTGGCTCAGGTAAAGAATCTGCTTGCCAATTCAGGAGACGCAGGTTTGATCCCTGGGTTGAGAAAGACCCCCTGGCAGAGGAAATGGCAACCCACTCCAGTATTCTTGCCTGGGAAATCCCATGGACAGACGATCCTGGCGGGCTATAGTCCGTGGGATTGCAAAGAGTCAGACATGACTTAGTGACTAAAAACAAAAAGGGCAAGGAAGAGTCAGTCGTCATCATCATAAGTGCTGATGTGAAGTTATCCAGGTAAGAAAGCCCATGACTTTCGTGTAGGATTGTTACCAACCAGGATTCTTGGCCTTCCTTACTACAGATTGATAAGGAGCCAGAGAAGAAATGCAAGAAAGCCTTCACTGGGGCCTTCACTGCAGCAGGGGGGTGGTGGGTGTGAAAACAAGTAATGGGTTCCCTTGCTCGCTCCCCCTGGCGGCGGGGTGAAGCCAGCTCCTTCTATGAGGGGAGGGCCGGGGTCAGGCCAGAGTAGGGGCTGGAGTTGCCCACTTGTTCCGTGATGTTGGGTCTATGAGGGGAGGGGAGGGTCAGGCCAGAGGGGTGGGCCGGGGTTGCCCACCTGTTCCTGTGATGTTGGGTCTATGAGGGGGCGGCCGGGGTTTCCCACCTGTTCCTGTGATGTTGGGTCTATGAGGGGGGGGCCGGGGTTGCCCACCTGTTCCTGTGATGTTGGGTCTATGAGGCGGAGGCTGGGGTTTCCCACCTGTTCCTGTGATGTTGGGTCTATGAGGGGGGGGCCGGGGTTGCCCACCTGTTCCTGTGATGTTGGGTCTATGAGGCGGCGGCCGGGGTTGCCCACCTGTTCCTGTGATGTTGGGTCTATGAGGGGGGGGCCGGGGTTGCCCACCTGTTCCTGTGATGTTGGGTCTATGAGGGGGGGGCCGGGGTTGCCCACCTGTTCCTGTGATGTTGGGTCTATGAGGGGGGGGCCGGGGTTGCCCACCTGTTCCTGTGATGTTGGGTCTATGAGGGGGGGGCCGGGGTTGCCCACCTGTTCCTGTGATGTTGGGTCTATGAGGGGGGGGCCGGGGTTGCCCACCTGTTCCTGTGATGTTGGGTCTATGAGGGGGGGGCCGGGGTTGCCCACCTGTTCCTGTGATGTTGGGTCTATGAGGGGGGGGCCGGGGTTGCCCACCTGTTCCTGTGATGTTGGGTCTATGAGGGGGGGGCCGGGGTTGCCCACCTGTTCCTGTGATGTTGGGTCTATGAGGGGGGGGCCGGGGTTGCCCACCTGTTCCTGTGATGTTGGGTCTATGAGGGGGGGGCCGGGGTTGCCCACCTGTTCCTGTGATGTTGGGTCTATGAGGGGGGGGCCGGGGTTGCCCACCTGTTCCTGTGATGTTGGGTCTATGAGGGGGGGGCCGGGGTTGCCCACCTGTTCCTGTGATGTTGGGTCTATGAGGGGGGGGCCGGGGTTGCCCACCTGTTCCTGTGATGTTGGGTCTATGAGGGGGGGGCCGGGGTTGCCCACCTGTTCCTGTGATGTTGGGTCTATGAGGGGGGGGCCGGGGTTGCCCACCTGTTCCTGTGATGTTGGGTCTATGAGGGGGGGGCCGGGGTTGCCCACCTGTTCCTGTGATGTTGGGTCTATGAGGGGGGGGCCGGGGTTGCCCACCTGTTCCTGTGATGTTGGGTCTATGAGGGGGGGGGCGGGGTTGCCCACCTGTTCCTGTGATGTTGGGTCTATGAGGGGGGGGCCGGGGTTGCCCACCTGTTCCTGTGATGTTGGGTCTATGAGGGGGGGGCCGGGGTTGCCCACCTGTTCCTGTGATGTTGGGTCTATGAGGGGGGGGCCGGGGTTGCCCACCTGTTCCTGTGATGTTGGGTCTATGAGGGGGGGGCCGGGGTTGCCCACCTGTTCCTGTGATGTTGGGTCTATGAGGGGGGGGCCGGGGTTGCCCACCTGTTCCTGTGATGTTGGGTCTATGAGGGGGGGGCCGGGGTTGCCCACCTGTTCCTGTGATGTTGGGTCTATGAGGGGGGGGCCGGGGTTGCCCACCTGTTCCTGTGATGTTGGGTCTATGAGGGGGGGGCCGGGGTTGCCCACCTGTTCCTGTGATGTTGGGTCTATGAGGGGGGGGCCGGGGTTGCCCACCTGTTCCTGTGATGTTGGGTCTATGAGGGGGGGGCCGGGGTTGCCCACCTGTTCCTGTGATGTTGGGTCTATGAGGGGGGGGCCGGGGTTGCCCACCTGTTCCTGTGATGTTGGGTCTATGAGGGGGGGGCCGGGGTTGCCCACCTGTTCCTGTGATGTTGGGTCTATGAGGGGGGGGCCGGGGTTGCCCACCTGTTCCTGTGATGTTGGGTCTATGAGGGGGGGGCCGGGGTTGCCCACCTGTTCCTGTGATGTTGGGTCTATGAGGGGGGGGCCGGGGTTGCCCACCTGTTCCTGTGATGTTGGGTCTATGAGGGGGGGGCCGGGGTTGCCCACCTGTTCCTGTGATGTTGGGTCTATGAGGGGGGGGCCGGGGTTGCCCACCTGTTCCTGTGATGTTGGGTCTATGAGGGGGGGGCCGGGGTTGCCCACCTGTTCCTGTGATGTTGGGTCTATGAGGGGGGGGCCGGGGTTGCCCACCTGTTCCTGTGATGTTGGGTCTATGAGGGGGGGGCCGGGGTTGCCCACCTGTTCCTGTGATGTTGGGTCTATGAGGGGGGGGCCGGGGTTGCCCACCTGTTCCTGTGATGTTGGGTCTATGAGGGGGGGGCCGGGGTTGCCCACCTGTTCCTGTGATGTTGGGTCTATGAGGGGAGGGCCGGGGTTGCCCACCTGTTCCTGTGATGTTGGGTCTATGAGGGGGGGGCCGGGGTTGCCCACCTGTTCCTGTGATGTTGGGTCTATGAGGCGGAGGCCGGGGTTTCCCACCTGTTCCTGTGATGTTGGGTCTATGGGGGGGGGGCCAGGGTTGCCCACCTGTTCCTGTGATCTTGGGTCTGTGGGGGTGGGCCGGGGTTGCCCACTGTTCCTGTGGTCTTAGGTGCAGAGCTCATGCCCAGTGCCCTGGTTTTAGCTCCCAGCACCTTGTTTTTGCTCCTGTCTCTTCAAAAGTGGCGGTGTGTTTTTGGTCTTCTTATATTTAGTTGTCCATAATCTGCCCCAGTTGTTCACGCACACAGTTATTTTTAGTCCTTTATGGTTTCTTTGTGTTTTGTTGCTGGAGGAGACATTTGTCCATTTGCGAGCACTGAAGTAAGGGGTCCCAGGTCCCAGGTTGTCTCAGCCTTGGCTGAAAGAAGAGCAGGGGGGCGTGGGTCATAGAGAGATGGACAAAAGGAGCTGAGGAGTAGTGGGAGCCAGACAGGTCCGATTCTTCAAGGTGCTACCAGAAAGGTTATGTTTTATTTTAAAGGCAGTAGGGATCTCCGTGTTGTCCATCCATCCTAAAATCTGGTCATGCGCCAAGAGTTGCTGATACCTACAGTCCACAGGGCCGCAGAGACATGGCTTACAGACTGAGGAACAGCAGCTATGGCTATCGCTACAAAGTGAAATGTATTAGACACTTTCTGTTTTAGTATAGTAGTATTCTTTCTATATGGAAGTTTTCTTCCTAAACCCTTACACTGCTTGAATAAGATCTAGTGTCTGATAACAACTTTAGAAGTCATTTTCTTTCTATTTCTACCTTCAATGAAAATTAGAAAGCCTTATTGTCAATTGCTATTTTCAAAATTTCAAATGTTGTTACATTTCAAGTTCTTAAAGTTTCTGAAGAGTCTGAGGTTAGTCTAACTATAATATGCCCATTTACAATTTGGGGCATCATCATCTGTAAAACAGATAATAGTATCTTTCTCACATGGCTGATCTGAAGGTTATATAAAAGAAAGCATATAAAAGTTATCTGCCACTGTGGCAGATAACTTTTATACACTCAGTAGCTGCTAACTATTAGTTATTATTAACTGTTAATGTAAGTTTCTTTTCTGTAAGGAGGTAATAGTCTCCTTCCTATCTTATAATTTTGCCTGCATGTAGATTTAAACTTTTAGTTCAGACTAAGTGATTTCCTCTGCTCTCTGTTTATTTTCAAGAGACAATAAAAGTCTCCCATTAAATATTCTAATTTCAGAGACAGTTGGCTCCCACTTGTGTGCTGTTGATTATTGGCAAGTCTTTGAAATTTGGGGTGTCCTTACATCTGCAAAACTGATGTAATGACACCTGTCCTAACTACCTTTCCTAATGAATATGAAAGGGAATTGATAAGTATAGCACTGGCAAAAACATAACGACTTTCTGTCTCCACAAAAATAAAGCGTTATTGCTGTATATCATTAATAAACAGCCTTTTCATAAAATCCCTAGTCTTCATATCTTTTGTGGCAGCAGGGTCTTAATTTTCAAAAGCAGAAAATGTAAGCAGAGCAAGGATCGCTCTTCTGTTGGCTGAGAAACAGGCAGTTCACTGTGAAGGAATACAGGGTTTCCCTCAAGTTTTGTGCTAGGTCACTTTCTGGCATCATTTATTCTTTATGGAACTCACTAAACCCAATTATCAGTTATCGTTTTAACCATTATCAGAGAAGCCAGTTTCTGCTGCCTAAAAGCTGTTCTTTATGATTCGATTTAAGCCCAACTTGCTTGAGAAGGACCATTCTTCTAACTTAACTAAATATCGGCCTGGAGACTACTGGTACCAGCCTAAAGCAGAGTTGGAAAATTTTTAATATAGCCACAGCTCCATAGGTCTACCCAATAAAATTTAAACCAAGTTAATCTCAGAGTTTGCACAGTTTTCTAGAGTGGATTTTGATCTTCTCTTGTTCTCAAAGAAACAAGAACTTGGTTCTTAAAGAAACAGGAACTTTCTTCTCTTGTACTCGGAAACAACACTGATACAGATGGGACTCAAATAGCACTGCACAAGTGATCACACTACATGCAAGCACTGAGAGGTTCATAGGACGCCTACACTTGAAGTCAGATGTTAGTTGCTGAGTCTCAGACATGGGAATCTCAGTGAGAGAGTCTTGGAAGTTGTGGTACCAGAACCACACCTTTCTAACTTCAGTCACGGGGTGTGGACAGTTTTAATAAAGTTGCAAAGTCGGTCATATTGAACCATAAGCCTTCCCTCCTTGGTTTGCTCTCTCTTCTCTCATGGACACAGGATCATCAGTTGGTAATTTTATTACTGTTGATTTTACTCTGAAATGTAGATTACAGTGTAGCTCTTCAGTGGCATCTAAAGGCTTCTCGGAAATCTTGTTTCTATGCATAAGTGTGCCAGGCATCACCAGCAACTATGCAGATAAAAGATAGCTTAAGATTTAAGAATGTAACTTTGAATATGAAGCACTGCTTGAGACTTTTACATCCTGGAGTTAGAGTCTGAATATGTTGCAGTTATGTTTTTGATGGAACAGGAATTTAAGTCTTTGTATGATTGGTATACACAAGATCTGATCTCCTAGCATCAGCCTGAGCCTAGTTCATCAGCCAGCACCAGCGTCTCAACTCAGTTTTTTGTTCTGAGCTCATCACCAATACGCAGCAGTCAGTCCTTATTCAGAAATTTAGTAAATTGTGACATTAGAAAACTTGAGGCTTCTAGACAGTCACTCACTGAACTTCTACCTCTGAAAGCCGAGAGAGCATGATGCTTGGTTTTGTAAGAGTATGTTTGGCTTCCTTTAAGTAGAAGTAGGAGTGATAAATGTAACTACACTGAGGACCAAGAGGAGATTATGTACATAAATGGAATGACCAAGTGGGAGCTGTGGCAGTCCAGAGAGGAAATGCCCCATCACAGTTCCAACTAGTCACTGTCATTGGACAACATGGACAGTGTTGGTTGTTAGTTCAGAATTCCTGAAAACAAAAAAAACCTTGTGGCTTTGTAGAGGAGATGATATATAAATAGAATCTTAAAAGGATACATAGTAGTTTTCATTCCAATCCCAAAGAAAGGCAATGCCAAAGAATACTCAAACTACTGCACAGTTGCACTCATCTCACATGCTAGTTAAGTAATGCTCAAAATTCTCCAAGCCAGGCTTCAGCAATACGTGAACCGTGAGCTTCCACATGTTCAAGCTGGTTTTAGAAAAGGCAGAGGAACCAGAGATCAAATTGCCAGCATCCGCTAGATCATTGAAAAACCAAGAGAGTTCCAGAATAATATCTGTTTCTGCTTTATTGACTATGCCAAAGCCTTTGACTATGTGGATCACAATAAACTGTGGAAAATTCTGAAAGAGATGGGAATACCAGACCACCTGACCTGCCTCTTGAGAAACCTATATGAAGGTCAGAAAGCAACAGTTAGAACTGGACATGAAACAACTGACTGGTTCCAAACAGGAAAAGGAGTACGTCAAGGCTGTATATTGTCATCCTGCTTATTTAACTTCTATGCAGAGTACATCATGAGAAACACTGGGCTGGAAGAAGCACAAGCTGGAATCAAGATTAGTGGGAGAAATATCAATAACCTTAGATATGCAGATGACACCACCCTTATGGCAGAAAGTGAAGAGGAACTAAAAAGCCTCCTGATGAAAGTGAAAGAGGAGAGTGAAAAAAATTAGCTTAAAGCTCAACATTCAGAAAACGAAGATCATGGCATCTGGTCCTGTCACTTCATGGGAAATAGATGGGGAAACAGTGTCAGACTTTATTGTTTGGGGGTCCAAAATCACTGCAGATGGTGACTGCAGCCATGAAATTAAAAGACGCTTACTTCTTGGAAGAAAAGTTATGACCAACCTAGATAGCATATTGAAAAGCAGAGACATTACTTTGCCAACAAAGGTCCATCTAGCCAAGGCTATGGTTTTTCCCTGTCTCTTATACACATCTAGATGTGTATAAGAGACAGACTATAGCCTGTAGTTTCCCTGATTAGCAGACTTCTAGCCTGTATATTGCTCTGATTAACTGATTCCTAGCCTGTACTTTGCTCTGATGGTCTAACTCCTTTCCAGTAGTTTGTTCTGACTGGCTGGCTCCTGGCCTGTATTTTTCCCTGATTGACTGATTCCTAGCCCCTACTTTGCTCTGACTGGCTGGCTGTTGGACTATACGTTGCTGTGATTGGCTGACTCCAGGCCTATACTTTGTTCTGAATGGCTAACTCCTAGCCTGTACATTGTTCTCATTGGCTGACTCCTTGCCTGCACTTGACTAACTTGAAGCTTGCACTCTGCTCTGATTGTCTGACTCTAGCTTGTGCATTGGTCTGATTTGCTGACTCCTAGACTGTACCTTACTGTAATTGGCTGATTCAAGCCTATACTATGCCTTGATTGGCTGATACCTAGCCCCTACTTTCCCCTGATTGGCTGACTCTTAGATGGTTCTTTGCTCCCACTACTGATTCCTAGCATCTCCTTTGCTGTGATTGGCTGCTGCTTAGTCTGTACCTTGCTCTGGTTGGCTGACTCCTAGCTTGTGCTTTAGTTATGGAAATGTAAAAATCTCAACAAGATCATGGCATCTGGTCCCATCACTTCATGACAGATAGATGGGGAAACAGTGGAAACAGTAACTGACTATTTTGGGGGGCTCCAAAATCACTGCAGATGGTGACTGCAGCCATGAAATTAAAAGACGCTTACTCCTTGGAAGGAAAGTTATGACCAACCTAGACACATATTAAAAAGTGGAAATATCACTTTGCCACCCAAGGTCCATCTAGTTAAGGCTATGGTTTCTCCAGTGGTCATGTATGGATGTAAGAGTTGGACTGTGAAGAAAGCTGAGTGCCGAAGAATTGATGCTTTTGAACTGTGGTGTTGGAGAAGACTCTTGAGAGTCCTTTGGACTGCAAGGAAATCCAACCAGTCCATTCTAAAGGAGATCAGTCCTGGGTGTTCATTGGAAGGAATGATGCTAAAGCTGAAACCCAAATACTTTGGACACCTCATGCAAAGAGTTGACTCATTGGAAAAGACCCTGATGCTGGGAAGAATTGGGGGCAGGAGGAGAAGGGGATGACAGAGGATGAGATGGATGGATGGCATCACCGACTTGATGGACATGAGTTTGAGTAAACTCAGAGTTGGTGATGGACAGGGAGGCCTGGCGTGCTGCGATTCATGGGGTTGCAAAGAGTCAGACATGACTGAGCGACTGAACTGAACTGAACTGAACTGATGTAGGTTCCAACTGCTTGCTTCTCAAAAGCCAATAAAGCCAGATTTGTGGAAAGGAAATGTTGCTTACTTTAGATGCTGGCAACTGGGATGGCAAGAGTAATGTCAGGCCCAAGGCCAGCTCTCCACCATTGGCAACCTTTGGGGTAAGAAAGAGCTTTTATAGACAGAAGGAGGGGGCTATAGGCAGAAATAGCATAGTCAGCTCTGATAAACATCTTAGAATGGTCATCAGTGTTCTGAGTCATCTTGGTTGTTTTAGGTACTCTTAATCTTCAGTTCCAGTGTTCATTTGTTCCCATTTCTTTGAGGCCAGTTCTCAGAATTGTGGCACCTTATGTCATGGGTATTGTATGGTCTTCATGAAGTTAACTTCTTCACCCTAGTGTTTAGTATCTATATGACAGCTCATAGGAAGTGTCTCAGAGTATTATCTCAAGCCTTTGAGAAAGATTTAAAGGTCACTGTCTATGCGTGATTGGTATATTATTATTATTTGATCTTTTTTGACTGTTTTCCTTGTTTTTCACATGTTCTCATTTTTCTGATTAAACTTATTCTTTGACTAAAGTTTTCTACACACAAAAGACTGGCTGAGGACATGTTGGAGGGTGTGGGAGGGCAGGGATCATAGGGTTCTGCTCTGTTTCAACCTTTCCTTTTTCTTAGATACTCATCATTCTTGTATAGGGACAGGTACAGATGAAAGGGAATATTACTTAGTCATAGTACCTGGACAAACAAAAGACTGGCTGAGGACATGTTGGAGGGTGTGGGAGGGCAGGGATCATAGGGTTCTGCTCTGTTTCAACCTTTCCTTTTCTTAGATACTCATCATTCTTGTATAGGGACAGGTACAGATGAAAGGGAATATTACTTAGTCATAGTACCTGGACAAACACTTGAAAATTACTAGACATGACAATGAGGATAACAATCAAAATGCATCTTTGTATTATTTTCTGAATGTATTTTTTCTTAATGGTTAAAGCATGTGTACAATGTATGCTTAATAGGCCATAAACAGGCTGTATTGGTTAGCCTAAAGTTCAAGATAAATCACATGCAGGCCAGAATTATTTCCCCATACCTCAGTAGCTGAAAATTTCTTCCAGCATTTTCCTCCTTTCACAGAATGTGTCGATAATCAACATATTTTACCCACATTGGCAGAGTGGAAATCTTTTCCCTGTTCTGGATCCATCCATGTCTCTCAGTTCTAGTCCTCACTTTGATCTGATTGGCTGACTCCAAGCCTGTGATGTTCCCTGATTGTCAGAGTCCTAACTTGTACTTTGCTCTGATTGGCTGACTCCTAGTCTCTACCTTGCTCTATTTGGCTTAGTACTAGCTGGTACTTTACTCTGATTATCTGTCTCCTAGCCTGTACCTTACTCTGATTGGCTCTCTCCTAGTCTTTGCTTGATTTGCTGACTTCAAGCTGATATTCCTTAAATCCTAAGCATCAGGAGAGATAAGAAGGCCTTCGTAAGTGAACAA
>SJYX01020589.1:0-12612 GCA_006410675.1 Oreotragus oreotragus | reverse complement strand
ACATCTAATATATGTATATATAAATACTTAAACCCCAAGGTTTTCTTTCTTTTTACAACCACTCCATTCTCCACTGTCTCTTTTCTACAAACTTGGTATAAGAACAGAGAAACGCACTAACCATCTCTTGCCCCTGTTTCATCCTCATGCTAACTGATTCCCAGTGTTAGGAGGGCTGTGTGCTCTTCATGCCAAAAAGCTCTGGAAGTTAAATCCCCTCCTGCTGAACATGTCAGGTGATAAGGAAGCCCAGTGAGCCAGGAGTGGTCCATGAGACACTTAAGAAAGTGTCTCCTGGGGTAGGCCTTCCTAGACTAGAAATCCAGAGCCTTAGGCCCTGTCTGAAAGGGAAGGCCGGGATAAGTCTTCCTGTCCTTCAGTGAAGTCAGTGGTGGACCTCATCTCCCTGAGACCGTTCCTTTAAGAAGACCCATCACGTTGTTTGGCTGCTTCACTTGTTTACAGTCCCAGAATAGTGTGGCTCAGAACACTGGGAGTTGGCCTTTTTTTTTTTTTAATTGGCTAAAAGAGACATTATTCTAGTGGGATTCAGGAATGGAAAATAGCTGAGGATGTTTTTGTACTGTATGGGAATCCTTGACCCCAAACAGGCTGTGCTGGTCTGTCCCATTTCTATTCTGCTTCTGTCTTAGACTCATCTGCGGGTGACCCCTTTGGCCTTGTCCTCTGCTGCCTGGTCTAGGGTACCTTCCAGGGGCTTGCTCTTCTCAGGACCTCTGTTTCAGAGAAGCTGGCAGAAACCCCTCAGGACTTAACCGGTCGGTAGGTTAGGAACCTGGGGATCGTAATCTTCCACCTTGTGGAACTTCCTTACTTTTCTCTTCGAATGGTCAAACTGTTATCGTATAAGGACTCATTTTGGTGCTGTGGCTGGTTAGCCCTTTGACAAATTCTGGTCAAAACACAAATACATTTACTCTTGGTTATTAGGTGCCATGTTAAAAAATGTAATGAAAAACCCTTCCCATAGATCTGCTTAGGAGCTGTCTGTCAAAATAATAAGCAGTAATTGGTACAACAGCAGAGGCTCCATCCCCCTCCACCACCTTTTACTCATAGAAAGCCAAGTAAAATCCCCTTTTGTTTAGTAATAGTAGTTGGGGGAGGGCATTGTATGATATTATTGGGAAACTGGGGTTGAGGATGACTCAGACAAACAGGAAGATGAAAGAAACCCCTATTATATGCCTCTAATTTCTGCTCAACATCTTGTGAGCTCAATCAGCCTTGGGCTTATTCAGTTGTAACAGACTCCTGGCATTTAACCTGGGAGGCTATTTTGTTTAGTCCAGGGCTGTTTAAAATTTGACCCATGCAAGCCATCAAAACCACTGTGAGTCAGCTTTTCAGGGAACCTATCTTTAACTATTTCAAGTTACCTCCAGTTTGTATGATTCTAATTTTCTTCTGGTCTGTCAGTTCCTTGAAGTGATTGATTTTTTTTTCTGGAATTTGGTAAACATTTGGCTTTTTTGATTCGGGGTTAGTACACTAGGCAGATTTCTTACTAAGTTAATGTCTTCCCTGTGGCTGCATCTCCTGGCTGTACTGCTCTTGCATTGGTCCTGCAGATTGTGTCACGTGGAAGCCTTCTGATGGCTGGCTGGACTTTTCTGGGGAGTCCTGTCTGCTTTGGGAACAGCTCCCAAGAGATCATTTCCGGCTGAGGTTGGAACTGCTGAAATGTATTGAATACAGTTGATCAGTGAGGGGCAACCAGCGGAAACCTAGTGGGTGAGATCACAAAGAAGGGAAAGAGATAGAAAGCTTTCAGGCAAGAAGAATTGGAAAGGCCTATGGGAAGGGACACAGAGGAACTTTTGGAGGCAGGAAAGGGTGGGTGTTTCCTTGGAGAATGTTTTGTTCATTTTGCCCCTCTTTCCAACAGCTTTTGGCCAGTAATTAAGAGGTTCCCTTTGACTGTTTGTGAGGTCAGCTTGGTGGTAGCTGGAATCCTTGGTAGTGGCAGAGAGGTATACCTACCGTACGTATGCCCTTGGCCTCTGGCTTGAATTCATAGAGAATAATTCAGTTTTCTTGTAGCTTCTGGAATTTTTTTTGTTTCCCTCCTTCCTAATTTTCTTCTGCTTGTGACTGGGTTATTGCTGTCTTTCCCAGGAACTTGACTCGTAGAGTAGTTGAACAGACGGAGCCTGGTTCTGGCATGTAGTCACAGATACCCCAGGTTCAAGTTAAGAAGAGAATAAAATCCCAAGCAATTCAGCAGTCATAGAGTATTCTAGAAATTCCTCTACCTCTCAGCCCCTTCTCCTGCCTGGTGAACATGTCATCTAATTAATACATGGCTGAACTGTTTTCCATAATCTCTTATAACCTTTCTTTTCAAAGAGTTTAATTCAGTTTACGTGTGTCATTCAACAGCAGTCATAAACATTTATTGAGCGTCAATTTTCTGCCTTACTAGTTTGAGTAATCTCTGAAAATGCTTTAAAGTGAAAATTGGGAGGTTAAGCATGACTGGGCAGGGGTGGTGGGGCCTTCTTTCCTGGGAAGGCCCTGCTGTCTTCTGTCTTGCCTCTGAGGAGAGGCTGCTTGAGGATCCTGACTCACCGTGCACACCCTTTCTGGTCCGGTGGCTGGGCGGTCAGTCTGTGGCTGGTAGGTCACTGGGCACACGCTTGTTCCTCCCCGTGTCCTTAGTCAGCTCTGTTGTCTGGAACTGGATCACCTCACGGGCAGCCAGAAAGACAGCCCGCTTTGCCTTTCTTCTTTTTCCCTCCCTCCCTCCTCCTCCTCTCCTTCGTTAGTTTCTTTCCTCCCCTAATTCTCTCTCCCTCCCTCCTCTTCCCTCCCTCCCTCTAGACTCCTCTTCCTTCTCTCCCTCCCTCATTTCTTCCTTTCTTCTCCCCGCTACTGCATGAATTATGAAGTTAAATCTACCACTGCCAGGGGAAAGACGTTTCTTTCCAGCGCTACATGTAAGTGATTTTAGGCTTAGTGAAAGTCACTCAGTCATGTCTGACTTTTTGCGACCCCATGGACTGTATACTCCATGGAATTCTCCAGGCCAGAATACTGGAGTGGTTAGCCATTTGCCTGGAGAATCCCAGGGGTGGGGAAGTCTGGTGGGCTGATGTCTATGGGATCGCGCAGAGTCGGACACAACTGCAGTGACTTAGCAGCAGCAGCCGCCATTCCTTTCTCCAGGGGATCTTCCCAACCCAGAGATCGAACGCAGATCTCCCGCATCGCAGGTGAATTCTTTACCAGCTGAACCACCTGTGAAGTCCAAGAATACTGGAGGGGGTAGCCTATCCCTTCTCCAGCAGATCATCCCAACCCAGGAATCCAACTGGGGTTTCCTGCATTGCAAGTGGACTCTTTACCAGCTGAGCTACAAGGGAATCCCTTAGATTTATGTACCATATTCTTTTTTTTTTGGCCACACCATAATGCAGCTTGGGGGATGTTCCCCAGTGAGGGATCTGATTGAACCTGGGCCCTCAGCAGTGAAAGAGCAGAGTCCTAACCATTGGACCGCCAGGGAACTGCTCATGTACTGTTGTGGATTGTTCATACATTTCTTCTCCTTTCACCACCATGAAGACTGAGTTTGCTGCATTTTTTTTTTAAAGGATTGATCTAAAGAGATTTTGGCTTTATAATGCTGCCTTCCTTGACCACCAGATTTAAAACAGCAACTCCTGCCTGTTCCTATAGTCCTCTCCTCTCTCCTGGTTTTTCTTCACTCTGCTTATCATTGTTTGACATAACATGTACTTAAAACCAGCCCTTGTGTATAACTTACACATAATATAATATATACATCAAAAACCAGTTTTTTGTTTTTTTGGCTTTGTCCCATGGCCTGTGGGATCTTGGTTCCCAGACCAGGGATCCAACCTGAGGCCCCTGCATTGGAATCTCAAAGTCTTAACCACTAGATCTCCAGGGACGTCTCTGTAATGTACACATTTTAAGTGTACAGATTTGTGAATTTCAACAAATATGTGTACACCTGTGTAACCACCTGTGCAACACTCGAGATGTAAGTACCACACGCTAACCAACTGCACCCCTGGAGCTCCCATAACGCTCAAGGAATAGAGCGTTTCCGTCCTCTCAGAAAGTTTCCTTCTGACTTCCCCTAATCACTCATCTGCCTTCTACAGCTACAGATTTGACTTTCCTAGAGTTTCGTGTAAATAGAATAATTCGGTACTGTTTTGTTTCTGGGTTCTTGCACTCACCATAATGTTTTTGAAGGTCATCCGTGTTGTTGCGTGTCTCAGTTCATTTCTTTGTATTGCAGAGAAGTTCCATTGTATAGATGTACTGCAATTTCTTCACTTGTCCATGGACATTTTGTTTGCTATATATATTTTTTGATTATGGTCTTTCTTCTCCCCATTAGCATGTAAGCTTCCTGAGGGCAGTGATTTTTTTTTTTTTATAGGGGTGTAATTCATGTAACATAAAATTAATGATTTTAAGTAAACAATCCATTGGTATTTTGTACATTCAGTGTGGTGCAGCCACCACCTCTGTCTAGTTCTAAAACATTTTCGTCATCCCAGAAGAAAACGCTGTACCTATTAGGCAGTCCATCCCAGAGGGCAGTGATTTTTTTTGTCTTTTTTATGCAACATTCGTTATTTTCCAGTTATAAAACTAATATAGACTGGTCATGTTAAAATACTGAAGATACATAACTACAAGAAAGTATCCACTTTTACCTTAGTTTTACAATGAAAACCACTAGTACCTTCAGTTCTTCTGAATGTTGCATTTACTCTTTGAGTGTGGCCTAGAGGCAGACCAGGGCAGTGCAACATCAGTGGGCATTTAATAGCATTTACAGCACGCCTCCGCTGTGCTGAGTGCTTGCTGTGCATTCTCTCAACTTAATCCTCGCAGCAGTCCTGTGAAGCAAATTACATTGTTACCCTCATTTTACAGATGAGATAATGGAGCCCAGAGAAGTTAAATAATTTCTTTAAGGTTTTTCTGAAGTCAGTGAGTGGTAAAGGCAGATTGTACCCCCTCCGCTTCTTTTTTTAATGTATATTTTTATTTATTTGGCTGTGTAGGGTCTTAGTTGCAACATGAGAACCCATGTTGAGACAGGTAGGATCTTAGTTCCCCAACCAGGGATCAAACCCAGGCCCTGTGCATTGGGACTGCAGAGTCGTAGCACTGGACCACCAGGGAAGTCCCCCCTCCACTTTAAAAAAAGATGTTTTCTTGGCCACACTGCACGGCATGTGGAATCTTAGTTCTTCAACCAGGGATTGAACCCATGCCCCCTGCAGTCTTAACCACCGGACTGCCAGGGAAGTCCCCAGATTGGACCCTAAGGGGTAATACTATGCTCTGGCCTTCCCTAGATAGAATATAGCATCTAGACATTCTGTGCTGTGTTTATTCACTTACTTAACAAATAAGTACAGATTTCCTATTGTGTGTCAGGCCCTGTGTTAGGGCCACAGTGGTAAACAGCACAGCTTAGACCCTTGCCAGCCAGGAGTATGCTCTAGCGGGAAGCTGGAACCAGGAATAATGGGAAAATGTTAACAGAGGTGGTGGGTGGGGACTGGAGGCTGTGATTAAGAGAAGGGTAGAGAAGATTGTCCATGGTGCGATCCAGGTGGAGGTAGATCTGAATCCAGCTCTTCACTTTTTAAAAAAGTGAAGCATTCCCTTTGTGGTTTATCACAGGATATTGAGTCTAGTTCCTTGTCCTCAGCTCTGCTGTCTGTTGTCTAGCCTGGGGTTGTTACTACTAATCCCAGAGCCTTTACCAGAGCTCCCATGTGTTTCTGTAGCTGGCCAGATATGAGTATGCCATGCCACACCACTGAAAAGGGGGCATCTTCCATTTGGAAGCTCCTTGGAAGAGTTCCTTGAGGATGATGTGGGTCTTGAGGATGATGCTGTATTTCCAATCCCCAGAATCTAGCATTGCTTTGGAAAGCTTTTCACTCAGATGTAAATGGACAGCTGAACTGGGTGAGTTGGGTGAAGTCAAAGAAACTGACCATGGAGCTAAAAACGACCCGTCTAAAAGAATTTGTTTTGTGGATCATCTCTACATAGAAACATTTCTCTTTCCTGCTAGAGGAGCTGCAGGCAGCACCGTGAGGTCATATGTCAGAGGCACCACTGGTAGTTAGAAGACATGGGAGCAAAATTCCTGACCTCTCAAGTAATGGAACTCTTTTGAGGACACTGGAGTGGAAGACACTGATCTTTGCCCTTACCAAATGCGCTCAGTGTGTTTGTGAAGCCAATCTCGTGACTTCAGTGGTCCTAAGAAAACGTTTGATTGAGAAACAATTGTTTTTTACATGAAACTTGATTGGCACATGCATGGGTAAACACAAACATGTACAGTCCTTTGAGGATAGGATGAAAGGTAATTTTCTGAACTAGCTGGGTTGAGGGGAGCAGGTTTACTAGAACTTTCTGGCAGTAGGGATTTGCTGTTGGAAGGGAACCTCCTTTGATTTTGGACTTTAACAGTGGACTGGCTCCTGATCTGTTTGATATTGTTTAAGTAAAATTTTATCTGAAAATTAGGCCATGGACTTAAATCTTTGCCTGGAGTTTTTTTCAACATGATGAAAATGGCCCTGGATTTTTCAGAGAAGAGCGTCCTCACTTTTCACTTCTTCTTTCTTTCCTACAGAAGATGGAAAATGTTACCTAAATGTATACTTATGTTGGTCTTATACCGTTAGATTAGTGCCAGATACTAAATGAAGCTTGATACATATTGACTGGTCAACAGAGAAAAAACACAGCCTAAAAGTTGAGAATTAGGTTTTACTTGGTGACTTTGCTGAGGAGTATAGCCTAGAGTAGCCTCTCAGAAAGCCCACTCCAGTACTCTTGCCTGGCAAATCCCAGGGACAGAGGAGCCTGGTGGGCTGCCGTCTCTAGGGTCGCACAGAGTCGGACATGACTGAAGTGACTTAGCAGCAGCAGCAGCAGCCTCTCAGATAGCTCGGAGGAATTGTTTCAAGGTGTTGAAGGAGAAACCAGGATACAAGGGAGTTTTTGCTGGGGGGAAAAAAAGAAAAATTTTCTAGTCCAACATCAAAAGATCACTGCTAATCACAAAGAACAGAAATCTCAAGTTAGTGATTTCACTGCGTTTCTTTGGGAAGATGCAAGAGTCGGCTCATTGAAATTACTCCTTTGATAACAGCTTTACTTTCTAGAGACAGTATTCTGTTTTTCTCCATCCTGAATCCCCTCAGGGTGAACCATGGCAGGAGGGCTGGGTGGCTGCAGTGACTGATGGCTGGATGGAGGCAACATTAGTTGTTTACCAGAACGGCAGGCAGCATTCTTTGTTTACTGAAATGGCAAGCAGCATATTTTTTGTGTACAGATTAAATGAAATAATCAAGTTCTCATTTCCTTCTGAGATAGTGGTTCCAGTTCTGCCAAGATTGAGAATCTGGTTTGGTTTCTTTGGGTTCTGTCTCTTCATTGGAGCTCAGGCAAAAATGGAATGAAAGCAAAATAAACCAGAGTTGTTCGGTTCCTAAGTTGTGTCTGACTCTCTGACCTCATGGACTGCAGCATTCCTAGCTTCCCTGTCCTTTACTGTCTTCCAGAGTTTGCTCAAATTCCCATCTTGAGTTGTTGATGCTATCTAACTATCTCATTGGCTGCTAGCCTCTTTTGCTTTCAGTCTTTCCCAGCATCAGGGTCTTTTCCAGTGAGTTGACTCTGCATCAGGTGGCCAAAGTTTTGGAGCTACAGCATCAGTCCTTCCAGTGAATACTCAGGGTTGATTTCCTTTAGGATTGACTGGTTTGATCTCCTTGCAGTCCAGGGGACTCTCGAGAGTCTTCTCCAGCACAGACCCTCACATAAATGTAATTAGTGGAAACTTAACTTTGGGGATAATTTATCAATTTTGAGTAATTTTAGAATCTCAGTGGAGAGGTATAAAATCATCTTTGTTGTCCAAGGATGGGATTTACCATGAGCGCTGTTGGGGGGCAGAACAGTCATGCTTCCCCTAGCCCTTTCATTACTTTGGGAAAAGACCTGATTTTTGTCCTCAGCTATAAAAACTTAGAGGACTGTGTATTTGTAGTTGGTGCAGATCAGATCCTCTGCACCCAGAGCGACCAGAACTGAGAGGACCTCAGTCCTGAGTTTCTTTCCTTTGGAGTATATTCCGGTCTCTTTAACTTTACTGCCTCTGCTCTGTTGAACTTTCCTCCTTCAAAGGCTTTTTACTTCGATTTCTGTCCCATCTCTTGGTTTTTCCTCCCTCGGCCGCCTCAGAGCAAAGCCCACACGGTCATTCTTCCTGGAATTATTCTCTGAGGGCCGAGAAGGAATCTCTCGGAGACTGTCATCATTCCCCTTGCCTGTTTGGGTCAGAGGTTGCCTTTTTCACTGTTGCAAACTGCTCTGAACTCTGAGCTGAAACATTGTAGATCATTGAGTACTATAACATTTCATTCTAGAAACTCTCCTTGGAACTTTACACAAAATGAAAAGCTTTGTGGGTGAGACAGTGATAAGAGAGAGGGGTGTGTTGTTTGGTTTCTTCAAGATGGGTATGGTGATTGCCAAAGTCACTCAGTCATGTCTGACTCTTTGCAACCCCGTGGACTGTATAGTCCATGGCATTCTCCAAGCCAGAATACTGGAGTGGGCAGCCTTTCCCTTCTCCAGGGGATCTTCCCAACCCAGGGATCGAACCCAGGTCTGCGTTGCAGGCACATTCTTTACCAGCTGAGCCACAAGGGAAGCCCAAGCTATAAAGTGAGTATCAGTAATACTATGTTGTTTTGCTTAGGGGGAGTGGAAAGGAGTTACCAGGAGCAAGCAGTGAGATCTTTTCATTTTCAGATAGAATTAGTTTAGATTTCACCCCATCACTGCCTCAGTCCCTGGATGAACAACCTCTGAGCCACAAGCAGGCGCAAGCCCGGGAGCTGCTGCTGTGCCCCTGGATGTTTTCCCAGCGGCCTCGTCTTTACTAAATAATGGCTGGTATTCATCAAGCACTTGCTGTGTGCCAGGCGTTGTACTGTGCCCTTTGCGTGCCTTATCGCCTTTAGTCCTCTCAGTAGCCCTATGGGTTGTAGAATCTCTTACCATCTCACTTCCCTGAGGTTTCAGAAGTGAAGTAGCTTTTCCAGAGCCACACTGGGAGTTGAATTTGGATGTTTCTCACTTGCCTGAGGTCCATGTGAGCAGGAGAAGGATGGAAGGCAGAGGCTGGGGAGGAGCACCTTTGGGGTGTTGCTCCTGTTTTTGCTGTTGGGTCAGGGCTGAGGACCATTCCCAGCATGTCAAGTTGGGTGGGGTGACCAGTTGGCAGGGCTCAGAGTCAGATAGCTTATTTCAGCCCAGGAATGGAGCAGAGTGGGAACAGGCAGATGGAGAACAGGCAAAACCAGTAGAGCAGCAGCCTTGTTCCCCCTGGCCCCAGCCTTCCTTCATCAGGGGAGTCTGCTTATCTTTCTTATCTTTCCTTGACCTTCTCTTCTGCCGACTGAGGGCTTCCCAGGTGGCTCAGGCGGTAAAGAATGCCTGCAGTGGGGGAGACCTGAGTTCGATCCCTAGGTCAGGAGGATCCCCTGGAGAAGGGAATGGCAACTCACTTCAGTATTCTTGCCTGGAGAATCCCATGGACAGAGAAGCCTGGCGAGCTACAGTCCGTGGGGTCACAAAGAATTGGACTCTGAGACTAACACTTTCAGTTCACTCTCTTCTGATTGAAAAACGGGTCTTGCTACTTACTCCCTAGGTTGTTGTCTCCTTCCTGGCTCAGGGTAAACTGCCCACAGGTTAAGGATGAATTGAGTAGTATAACAGGGAGCAAAATAATGCGAAAGGCAGAAGAAGGAAAAACGAAGCATGGTTTCAGTTTGCCAGGCATTTTCTCATTTATCTGTTGATTTGATTAGCAACCAGTACCCAGTCAGGGGAGGCAAAGATGGTTCTATCCTCATTTTACATGTGGAAAAATGCAGTCAGTGCATATTGAATGATTATCCAGGGCTCCTTGGTAGAAAAACCAGCCTGAGCTTTGAGAGCCTCCTAGAATTCTTTGCACCAGACTCATCTGCACACGCACACATGAACTTGTGTGTTTAACATACCCTGGGACACCTGGTGCTGAAATCATTTCCCCAAATGCTGACTCCAGTGACTTACTTATATATGTTATGCACATCATTTGGTGGGTACTTCATTGGCATAAATCTTGAGACAGTTAACTCTAACAGCTCCTACAGGTCCCTTTTCAGGTGCCCACTCTTGAGTGTCCTGGATACCCGTTGTGGTTTTTTTTTTGAATAGTGGATTCATGATTGAGTTCATTTCCAGGGGAGAAAACCCCTGGGCCTCGTCTTCTTCCTCCAGACTGTCTGATGCCTCTTGCAGCCGGCCGCCCTGACCTTATCTGACTCCTTGCTGGTAGAGGGTTATGGAGCTTTTGTTTTGTTTCTCTTGCGGCCAGCTTAGCAGCTTGGAACGATACTGGCAGAGTGACACGGGTCCAAAGTGGGCTGTTCTGTGTAACTTCTTGTTCCTCTCAGTTGCCTGGGAGATCAGTGAGCCCAGTTATCAAATGGCGCTGCTGTGTTCAGCCCTGTGGACGATCCAGGGTGGAGAAAAGTGATCAAAGTTCCTAGCAAGGTGCGCTGCGTTCATTCATTCGGTAACTCGGTACTGAGCTCCTCTCCTGGGCCAGACCGTATCCCGAGTACTGGGGGTGAAAGGGCTGACTCGATTCTGCCCTCGTGCATCTAGGGAAGGGCACTGTCAGTGCAGTGGGCATTCAGTAAATAAAATATTGTCATTAAGGCTATTCCTGTAATAATCGTAGTGATGTTATTAATGGAATAGTGAGTGCTTTACCATCTTGATGAGATTANAGACTCGATTCTGCCCTCGTGCATCTAGGGAAGGGCACTGTCAGTGCAGTGGGCATTCAGTAAATAAAATATTGTCATTAAGGCTATTCCTGTAATAATCGTAGTGATGTTATTAATGGAATAGTGAGTGCTTTACCATCTTGATGAGATTATGGGAAATGAAGGCATCATATTATCACACCCAGTGGTCTGGCTCCCTGTAACTTCTCCTTATCAAACCAGCAGACTCTTGAGAGTCAGGAATGTGTGTTTTGTTGTTGTTGTTTGTCTGTCTCCTGGCTGGAGGATGAGAGTTGTAAAGGTTCATCACTCCTTTAGCTGGAGTAGAACACCAGGTGTTTGAATTAGGAGCTTTGACCCTGGGGATTTGTATTCTGAGAGTTACAGGCCCTGAACGTCTTCCTGGAACCCCAGTCTGGGATCTCTCTCACTGACACCAGCTCCCTTCCTTCCTGGCCTGACTTTTATTTTTTAATTTCGTCGCTGCACGCACGTTTTATCTGTTTGTGGCGTGAGCGTCTCTTACTGTGGAGCGTGGGCTCTGGAGCTCACAGGCTTCGTAGTTGTGGCGCTTGGGCTCAGTTGCCCTGTGACACGTGGGATCTTAGTTCCTTCTTTAGGAACCTGCATCAGCTGCATTGGAAGGCAGATTCTTAACCACTGGACCACCAGGGAAGTCTCATGGCCTGACTTCTTATAAGGACTGCAGTGTTTTTAAACTGTAAACAGAGGAATTATGGATAGATGGAGTTTGACTAGTAAGTTGTTCTTTTTTTTTTTAAATAGTCTTACTTAGATGTAAGTCACATACCATGTATTTATCATCCTTTTAAAATACACAGCTCAGTGCTTTCAGTATATTCATAAAGTTGTACAGCCCTTAGAACTGTCTAAGTCCTTAGCATTTTCATCAACCCAAATAGGAACCCTGTACCCACCAGCAGTCACTCCCTATTTCCTGCTTCCCTTCACCCCTGGCAGCCACTGATATGTATTCTGTCTCTATCAGCTGACCTATTGTGGACATTTCATATAAAAGGAATTATATAATATGTAACACTTTATGTCTGGCTTCTTTCACTTAATATAATGTTTTCAAGGTTCATCCATCTTGTAGCATATGTCAGTACTTTTTATAGTTGAAGAATATTCAGTCTTTGTAAAAATATACCACATTTTGTATATTCACTTACCTGTTGATGGACACATGGGTTGCTTCCATCTTTCACGGTTCTGAATAATGCTGCTGTGAAGATTCATGTTCAAGTTCTGTGTGGATGTATGTTTTTAATTCTTTTGGTTTATACCTAGGAGTAGAGCTCCTGAGACATATGGTAACTCTATGTTTCACTTTCTGAGAAACTGCCATGCTGAGTGGCTGTGCATTTTACATTCTCATCAGCAGTGTTTGAGCATTGAAATTTTGCTGTATTCTCACCAGAACTTGCCGTTATCTTTTTGATCATAGCCATCCTAGTGGGTGTGAAGGGATATCTTATTGTGGTTTGTTTGCATTTCCCTGATGACTGTGGTGTTGAGCATCTTTTCATGTGCTTATTGATAATTTATGTCTTTTTTGGAGAAATGTCTGTTCAAATTTTTTGCTTAATATTTAATTAGGTTATTTTTTCTTACTGAGTTGTAAGAATTATTTACATATTCTAGACCATTAGTCCCTTATCAGATATGTGGTTTGCAAATATTTTCCCCTGTT
>SJYX01020588.1:206830-234829 GCA_006410675.1 Oreotragus oreotragus | reverse complement strand
CTGTGATTCATGGGGTCGCAAAGAGTCGGACACGACTGAGCGAATGAACTGAACTGAACTGAACTGAATATTCCATTGCTAATACAACATTATTAATCAACTATACTCCAATATAAAATAAAAACTTAAAAAATTCATCCTTTAAAAAATCATCTCTTAAATTTCAGTTTTGTCATCTGTGAAATAAGAACAAAACATATAATTGATATTACAATAACAATATAAATTGTTATGAAGATTAGGTGAGCTTATATGCTAGAAGCTCTTGTCACAGTGCCTGGCATATTGTAGGCAAATATGTTCAGCAAATCTTGGCTCTGACTCTTACTGTTATAAATTTATTTCATTTTTACTTACATTATAAATAACTCTGAAATAGATAACCACACAGAGAATCCTTTGACCATAATTCTGATTACTTCTTTATGATAGCTTCCTAGAAGGAGAGTTACTTAGGTTCAAGCTTATGAACATACTGGATAATCCTGATTTTTTAAATTATCCAGAAAAGGCAAATCTATAGCTTTCCTTGAGCTCTACAATTCAATTCTACCCCCTTGAGCTCTGGAAATTGCATTCTTAAATATTATTTGATAGATTACAAACCTAACTAAGGTTTATGTGAAAATCTAGTGCTTTTTAAAATCTAGAAAATTTTTTTAAACCTAGTGATTTTAATGCTAGTGATAGGTCATTAGCAACAAAAAGAAAATAGAACAGAAACTTTCCCAGTTTATAGTAAGCTCTAACAGTCACAGAAGGGAAACTGTGTTTAGGAGGCCACACCCTGGCTTCCTGTAATCCTTTAGCCACAATCTCCCCTTGGCATTCCTTCCTAGCACCTGCCACTTTAAATCCCCCACTTTGCATTGCCATTGAGCTCTTAGATTCCTTCCTTATCTTTGACCTTTTTATTTAAGGATGTGACTTTCAGCCAACCTTTGGCCTATGGGTCAGGAGTTAAGCTGTCCATTCTCCTGGCTCCTTTCATCCTTTAGCCTCTTAAGGACAAAGCCGGTTGTGTATAACTTACAAATGCTTGGGTCATCTCAAGCCATTCTTAGGTGGTGAAACCTCATCAGGCAGGTGCTGCAAAGGCCTTGTTGAATGGACATTCTGAGAAACAAACTTTTAAAAAGAGCTTTAGACTTTGGATTGCTCAGGGAAATTCAGCTTGTTCAAGATGCAAAATTGCATTCTTTTCTTTTCTTTTCTTTTTTGTTTTTTTAGTTGCACAGTGAGGCTGTGGGATCTTAGTTCTTCGAACAGGAATGGAACCCAGGCCATTATTCAGTGAAAAGCTAAGTACTAATCACTGGACTACCGGTGAATGCCTTCAAGTTACATTTCAATGTTATCTTTTAAGAGAGGCTAGAGAAATATTCTTAACGGAGCCAGTCTTGATCTAGTTTTCTCATTTTGAAAGTAAAGTCATTGGCAGGGTTGTTGTGAGGATTCAGTGTTATAAATTGTCACTGCCCTCAAGGAGATCTTGTTGCTGGGGACAGAATATACACAAGATGCCTGTAATACAGGGAAGAGGAAGCAAGGGTCTTGAAGCAATAATAGTACTCTACAAAAGAAGAGATTATATTGAGTGGTGGAAATCTAGGAAGACTTCATGTAAGATGGTGTTTAAGATGAGTCAAGCTTCCTGAAAGAGTGGTATCTAAGATCAGTCATGAAGGATTTTAGAAAATGGAATTTAGTGCAAGAAGAGAGACTCACAAGAGTAAAGCTGGAAGTATCAAAGAGTGGAGAGTGTTTGGGGACCATCAAGTGAAGCAGTTTCCTTAGCATGTCTGATACATTCAGGCAATTGTGAAAAGAAGTGTACACTGAACCAGTCTACAGAGGGCCTGGTTTGCTGGGATACAGTATCTGTCTCAGTCTGGTGGATGAGACACTGAAGGTTTGATAGCTGGGAATGACTGTAGTTGTGATTTGAGGACAGTTAGGAAGCTGTGTGAAAGTGAAGGAAAAGGAGGCACTAATCAGGGAATGCTATATCTTCTTTAGACTAGAGACAACAGAAGGAGTGAGGTTCAAAGCCAGGACAGTTGCTGTGAGGATGGAGAGATGGAGGGCATGCTTAGTAAATTTGTGAAATATTTTCTAAAAAGGAAAAAAATAATAATTTCTTTTCTTAAATACTTTATTTTCAATAAATTAATAGTTAAATAGCAAATTAGAATCGATGATTAAAAACTCACAAAACATCAACAAATAAAATCTTTGGTTGGTACCGCTAATCACATTCTACAAAGCACATTGATTCAATTTCCATTAAAAGGCATATCAAGAAGATCACCGAACAGTATTGCAAAGAGATGAGCCTAATAATAAGATGCTTGTCCATTTCCAATCCTAAAATCCTTCATGCCTGAATAGACTGGATGCTGGGTCAGGAGATCTTGCACTGTGTCCTGGGTTTCCACTAATTGTCCATGTGACCGCTAGAAAGTTACTTCAAAACCCTCTGGACTGTTTTCTCCTCTGTAAAGTGAGGAGTAGAACAAGCCAATCTAATGATTTATATAAATAAAAGGATCTGTTATACCTGGTTTCTGGAAGCTTTCAGTGGTGTCCATAGCAGAACAAGTAATAGAGAAGCATATATAATTGGTCTAAATTTCTCTGTTGGGTTCAAATGATCCATAAAGAGATGTACCATCAGTGAACTATAATTCATTTGAACCATAAATTCTTACTACTCCAGTCACCAAGCTGTAAATACAGGACACCAAGGAAAGCTGTGGAGTGATTTTAGAATTAGCTTCCAGTCTCATGTGTACCTTGCCAAGCTTCTGATACACAGGTACCTACAATTCCTTTTGACAGTCACTTTAACTTAATACAACTTGACAGACCAAGACTCAACTTGCAAAAGAAATAATTTAAAAGATGAATTACATTAAGTAATATATTAAATGTTTATTCACTTTTCATAGGAATTTCCTGTAGAGTTTCTTTTAAAAACTGTTCCCCTCATTTAATTTAATGATAATCTCCTCATGACTTTTCAGTGGCACTCAGTTACATTTCAGTGGAAAGGCCCCTGTGCACAGCAGACAAGGCCCCAATAGCAGAGAAGTGCACTCACTCTGAGAGGAGCAGTAAAATCCTATGTTCACACAAAAAGGTCTTCTGTGCCTTCCTCGACTACAGTTCAAATGAAGCTACTAGTGGCTCAGTGGTAAAGAATCCACTGGCAATGCAGGAGACAGACCCAGGTTCAATCCCTGGGCTGGGAAGATCCCCTGGAGGAGGACATAGCAATCCACTCCAGTATTTTTGCTGGTAAAACCCCATGGACAGAGAAACCTGATGGGCTATGGTCCATGGGATCATAAAGAGTCAGATATGACTGATGCCCAGCACAATACAAAAATACTGTCAAAAGTGTTAATGTGATTTATTGCCAGATGAGAGAATAAGCAATATTACTCAATTGACAACTGTCACCAGAGTTTTGAGATGTGATATCATGTGGCAGTTTGGGGACAAATTTAAGTCCACAGAAGCTCATGAGAACAATAAAAGCTCATGAGAAAGAAATGCAAATTTGGGGGAATCCTCTGGTTTCTGTGTTTACCTGTTTGCCTGGACTACTTTTGAGTCTGTGGGGATGTTTATTGAATGCAGTTTAAAGAAAGGACCTACACACAAGAATGCATTGTTTCTTTTTTAAAAAATTATTTTATTATTCTCATTATTTATTTTTATTTTTTGTCCATGCTACACAGCATGCTTTTTTTTTTTTTTTTTTTTCTTGGGCTCCAAAATCACTGCAGATGGTGACTGCAGTGATGACATGAAAAGATGATTGCTCCTTGGAAGAAAACTTATGACCAACCTAGACAGCATATTAAAAAGAAGAGACATTACTTTGCCAACAAAGATCTGTCTAGTCAAAGTTATGGTTTTTCCAGTAGTCATGTATGGATGTGCGAGTTGGGCTATAAAGAAAGCTGAGTGCCAAAGAACTGATGTTTTCGAACTGTGGTGTTGGAGAAGACTCTTGAGAGTCCCTTGGACTGCAAGGAGATCCAAGCAGTCAATCCTAAAGGAAATCAGTCCTGAATATTCACTGGAAGGATTGATGCTTCAGTTGAGGCTCCAATATTTTGATGCTCCAATCCACCTGATGCAAAGAACTGACTCATTGGAAAAGACTCTGGTGGTGGGAAAGATTGAGAGCAGGAGGAAAAGGGGATGACACAGGATGAGATGGTTGGACAGCATCACCTGCTTGATGGACATGAGTTTGAGTAAGCTCTGGGAGTTACAGATGGATAGGGAAGCCTAGAGTGCTGCAGTCCATGGGTTCACAAAGAGCCAGACATTACTGAATGACTGAATTAACTAACTAACACGGCATGTGGGATCTTAGTACCCTGACCAGGAATCCCACACCCCCTGCATTGGAAGTGCAGAGTCTTAACTTCTGGACCACCAGGGAAGTCCTAAATGCATTGTCTCAATAAATGCATTGTGCCATAAGTGTGAATGCTGTGTAGAGTTTAATGACATTATGAACTTGCTGTTTTGAGAATGAGATTTTGACGATGCCTCATCCAGATTTCTTCTGATCGCCAAACCAAAGAGGTTCATTTCAGCCTTTCATAAATTGAATATCTTCTTTCTAGAGTGGGCAGAAAATTTAAATTCCTCTATTGTGTATATATAATCTCAAACCCATCAATTTCCTACCTATAGTTCAGAAGGTTTTAAAACCAATGTTCTGTCAAGAATTTTGGGAAAATAAAACATTCCAGAGACAATCAAATGACATTATTTGTATTCTGGGCTTAACTATGGGATTCATTTTTGAATCCAAGCGTCATCATGGTGGCATACGGTTGTGAGTTCTGCCAGATCCATGCCATTCATTCTTTTGTGGGCACCACCCCTCCTGGTGTAAAACTGAGCTAATGCTCCTCAGCAGGGAAAACAAATCACACATCCATCAATTCATCAGAGTCTGGCATTACACTCCTATTGTCTACTCTAAATCTTTTGTTAAGCTCTCTGTTAAATGAACTGTTAAATGGTAATATTTAGATTTTCATCATTCTATTTGAATTTCATCAAGAACTCATGCTGAATTGAAAGTTTTCAATACCTGACATGTGAAACTAAAGGATTAGGAAAACTATTTTAGTACTTCTTTTCATAAGAAAACCATGAAGTCTCACAAATTATTATGTCCTTTCCTCTCATAGGTATAATCTACCATTTGGCTTTAGTGATAACACATATACTCGTGGTCCAATGCAAGTGACACCTCACATTTCCATAGAGATAGAGGATGCAGAGCTCTCCTGCATGTATCTGCTGCCTTCTTGTGGTCCTCATGTGTCAGAAGGGTCTTTTATCCACAGATTCCCCACAAGTCTCCAGGCTGGTTTCTGCAAGAGCTATCTTTTCATTTTTCTTATGCTGTTCACCCTTGATCACATATGCCTCATTTTTCAGAACAAACTTTAAAATATGTTTGGAGGGTAGCATTTTCTACTCATCGATCTGCAATCCATTTCGAGGAAACTTTTCTTACAACTGAAAACATATTACATAAAGCAGTGATTTTCAAACCAGTTTTTTTAGTCTAAGGGTCTTTTTTTCCCCCCCAAACAACATCTTATGCAGGAATCTGGATTTATAAAATCAACAGATACAGGCTGCTCTGCCTGAAGCCCCCAGGGAAGGGGATGTGTGGCCACCTCCCTTTTGGCCTTCTTTTAGCATTCTGCAGCTGACCATGAGACACCTCCTATGAAGCTTGAGTTCATGCCTCACAAATTATTCACAATGCTGAGTCTGGTACTTGCAAAAAGGCTGTTGACAGCTAGTGACTTTTGACAGTGCTGCCTGGGGTCACAACAGCCAGAGCCCCACAGTTACGGAATGTGGTGGCTTGAGCCAGGTGATGGAACCTGGTAGTCACCAAGCAGAGTCCTTTCTGGCAGGTGGGGTCCCCCCAAACAACATCTTATGCAGGAATCTGGATTTATAAAATCAACAGATACAGGCTGCTCTGCCTGAAGCCCCCAGGGAAGGGGATGTGTGGCCACCTCCCTTTTGGCCTTCTTTTAGCATTCTGCAGCTGACCATGAGACACCTCCTATGAAGCTTGAGTTCATGCCTCACAAATTATTCACAATGCTGAGTCTGGTACTTGCAAAAAGGCTGTTGACAGCTAGTGACTTTTGACAGTGCTGCCTGGGGTCACAACAGCCAGAGCCCCACAGTTACGGAATGTGGTGGCTTGAGCCAGGTGATGGAACCTGGTAGTCACCAAGCAGAGTCCTTTCTGGCAGGTGGGGAACTTGGGGGAAAAGGCCCAGAATGTTTCCTGGAGCGGCCACTCCTGTTTGTTGTAGGCTCTGCTCTCCCAAGACTTTCACCAGGAAGTTGATGTACCTCATGGCCAGGCGAAGTGTTTCATTTTTGCTCAGCTTCTTGTCCGGAGGGTGAGTGGGGATGAGCTTCCTCAGCCTGGCAAAGGCACTGTTGACGTTCTGCTGCCTCCACCGCTCCCTGGTGTTCGTGAAGATCTTTCTGGTCATGTTGGAGTTCCTGAGACAGGAAAGAGAAAGGGCCCTGAGGCCAACACCTTGTCAGAGGCCTGCTGGGTAGCCTCTGTCCTGCCAGGAGCTTGAGTTGTTCATCTTCTCCACCCAGATCTTAGGGGATGTGCTGCCTCATTTCCAGGTGTTGTGGATCTTCCTGTGACAAGAGAAGAAAATGCGGCAGAAGAAAGGGCAGGGTGAGAACATCTCCTGTCAGCTTTGCTCTCCCTGGTTGTTTTGAAGCCTCCAGGTAAAATGGTGGTTTTATCCTAATACTCCCGTTAACTTCTTTTATAACCAACTCTTCCTAAGTGTTCAGAATCAGGCACGGCATAGGACTGAGTACACATGAGAATAAAATATGTATTTGTTAATAGGGAGTTGAATTTAGATTCTTTAAAAGGGGGAGGGGGCTGCGATCCTAGGTTTCATTTACAACAGAACATTAGGGATGAAGAAGGTGACAGCACAACTCTTTTGGCTGGTGGGCTTAATCTGCAGGATTGGACGCACTGTGTAAGAGCTAAAATGTCTAGACCAGACCACAGTCAGAGGGGGATGAACAGGGTGAGGAAGGATCTTGAAGTTCAGTTGTATAAAGAACAGCAATGGGGTTATTTAGCATGACAAACAAAGAAAAGGCGTAGGTGAAGGGTGACGATTTGATATGGACACTGCAGAAGACAGCCAGGCTCCGCAAGGTTGAATTTGGATGATCTTTCCAACCGTAGGCAAGGTGATTGTTATCATGTATTACCAATCCTAATCGTGCCATTTTTTCCTCTGAGAGGCACAGGCCCCTTTGTTCAGGTGGCTTGGATTAACATACATCAATGGCAATGTTTATGGCACATCAGGAAATAAGCCAAAACCCAGCACCAGACATTTGGTACCCTAGGCCCATGGCTATCAGTTTGCCACCTGTTCCAGCCTCAGCAACCTGGGCAGAGGGTCCCTTCCTGTTCCCCACATCACCGCCTCCTCCCACCCAAAGAGTAGTAAATATTCCCATTTCCATACCTTTGCATTTTCTGTCCTGTGAGTACCCTCCTCACTGTTTTCTTGCCTATTTCTACACAATCTTTAAAGAGCAGATTAAATCCTCCTTTCCATTCCTACAAACTCTTCCAGGCAATCCCAGAGCCTCCTATATCCTTCCCTTGCTGAACCCCTGCAGCCACTGGTGGTAGACAAAGGCTATCAGGAGAATTAAATAAGCTTAATATTTGTATATCACTTTCAACAGTGCCTGACACATGGTAATGGCTATAAAAGTTTTGAGGAATAAATACAACAAAAATATGTTTATAAATAAAAATGACTTGTGAAATACTGAATTGTGAATGCTGGGGGGAAGGTAATATCTTGTTTTTCTATAATCAAGTCTGGTTATACAACCTCTTGGCTCTTGCTACCTTTGTTCCTTTATTTTAACCCTTCCCGTAGACCTGCTCTGTAGGCCCCGTGCTATGAGCTGGGCTTGTGGACTTGGCTGGGATGGGATAATTGTGCTCAAGGAGCTTATTGGATGGCCTGATGGAGAGAAGGTGGCACGTACAGAAACATTTAAGAATCACAGGACAAGGTCCCACACACTAAGAGCCAAATCCAGAGAGACACTTGCTGACTCAAGTGTTAAAGGATCATGTCAAGACCAAAATGATCAGGTCAACGCTGCTGAACTTTTCTCTAAATTCTACCTTTCTTCTACTTTTATTTGGGCTTTTCTGAGGATATGAGGGGCTTCCCCAGTGGCTCATTGGTAAAGAACCTGCCTGCAATGCAAGAGATGTAGGAAACTTAGATTTGATCTCTGGGTCGGAAAGATCCCCTGGAGGAGGGGATGGCAATCCACTCCAGTATTCTTGTCTGGAGAATCCCATGGACAGAAGAGCCTGGTGGGCTNTGTTGTGAGGATTCAGTGTTATAAATTGTCACTGCCCTCAAGGAGATCTTGTTGCTGGGGACAGAATATACACAAGATGCCTGTAATACAGGGAAGAGGAAGCAAGGGTCTTGAAGCAATAATAGTACTCTACAAAAGAAGAGATTATATTGAGTGGTGGAAATCTAGGAAGACTTCATGTAAGATGGTGTTTAAGATGAGTCAAGCTTCCTGAAAGAGTGGTATCTAAGATCAGTCATGAAGGATTTTAGAAAATGGAATTTAGTGCAAGAAGAGAGACTCACAAGAGTAAAGCTGGAAGTATCAAAGAGTGGAGAGTGTTTGGGGACCATCAAGTGAAGCAGTTTCCTTAGCATGTCTGATACATTCAGGCAATTGTGAAAAGAAGTGTACACTGAACCAGTCTACAGAGGGCCTGGTTTGCTGGGATACAGTATCTGTCTCAGTCTGGTGGATGAGACACTGAAGGTTTGATAGCTGGGAATGACTGTAGTTGTGATTTGAGGACAGTTAGGAAGCTGTGTGAAAGTGAAGGAAAAGGAGGCACTAATCAGGGAATGCTATATCTTCTTTAGACTAGAGACAACAGAAGGAGTGAGGTTCAAAGCCAGGACAGTTGCTGTGAGGATGGAGAGATGGAGGGCATGCTTAGTAAATTTGTGAAATATTTTCTAAAAAGGAAAAAAATAATAATTTCTTTTCTTAAATACTTTATTTTCAATAAATTAATAGTTAAATAGCAAATTAGAATCGATGATTAAAAACTCACAAAACATCAACAAATAAAATCTTTGGTTGGTACCGCTAATCACATTCTACAAAGCACATTGATTCAATTTCCATTAAAAGGCATATCAAGAAGATCACCGAACAGTATTGCAAAGAGATGAGCCTAATAATAAGATGCTTGTCCATTTCCAATCCTAAAATCCTTCATGCCTGAATAGACTGGATGCTGGGTCAGGAGATCTTGCACTGTGTCCTGGGTTTCCACTAATTGTCCATGTGACCGCTAGAAAGTTACTTCAAAACCCTCTGGACTGTTTTCTCCTCTGTAAAGTGAGGAGTAGAACAAGCCAATCTAATGATTTATATAAATAAAAGGATCTGTTATACCTGGTTTCTGGAAGCTTTCAGTGGTGTCCATAGCAGAACAAGTAATAGAGAAGCATATATAATTGGTCTAAATTTCTCTGTTGGGTTCAAATGATCCATAAAGAGATGTACCATCAGTGAACTATAATTCATTTGAACCATAAATTCTTACTACTCCAGTCACCAAGCTGTAAATACAGGACACCAAGGAAAGCTGTGGAGTGATTTTAGAATTAGCTTCCAGTCTCATGTGTACCTTGCCAAGCTTCTGATACACAGGTACCTACAATTCCTTTTGACAGTCACTTTAACTTAATACAACTTGACAGACCAAGACTCAACTTGCAAAAGAAATAATTTAAAAGATGAATTACATTAAGTAATATATTAAATGTTTATTCACTTTTCATAGGAATTTCCTGTAGAGTTTCTTTTAAAAACTGTTCCCCTCATTTAATTTAATGATAATCTCCTCATGACTTTTCAGTGGCACTCAGTTACATTTCAGTGGAAAGGCCCCTGTGCACAGCAGACAAGGCCCCAATAGCAGAGAAGTGCACTCACTCTGAGAGGAGCAGTAAAATCCTATGTTCACACAAAAAGGTCTTCTGTGCCTTCCTCGACTACAGTTCAAATGAAGCTACTAGTGGCTCAGTGGTAAAGAATCCACTGGCAATGCAGGAGACAGACCCAGGTTCAATCCCTGGGCTGGGAAGATCCCCTGGAGGAGGACATAGCAATCCACTCCAGTATTTTTGCTGGTAAAACCCCATGGACAGAGAAACCTGATGGGCTATGGTCCATGGGATCATAAAGAGTCAGATATGACTGATGCCCAGCACAATACAAAAATACTGTCAAAAGTGTTAATGTGATTTATTGCCAGATGAGAGAATAAGCAATATTACTCAATTGACAACTGTCACCAGAGTTTTGAGATGTGATATCATGTGGCAGTTTGGGGACAAATTTAAGTCCACAGAAGCTCATGAGAACAATAAAAGCTCATGAGAAAGAAATGCAAATTTGGGGGAATCCTCTGGTTTCTGTGTTTACCTGTTTGCCTGGACTACTTTTGAGTCTGTGGGGATGTTTATTGAATGCAGTTTAAAGAAAGGACCTACACACAAGAATGCATTGTTTCTTTTTTAAAAAATTATTTTATTATTCTCATTATTTATTTTTATTTTTTGTCCATGCTACACAGCATGCTTTTTTTTTTTTTTTTTTTTCTTGGGCTCCAAAATCACTGCAGATGGTGACTGCAGTGATGACATGAAAAGATGCTTGCTCCTTGGAAGAAAACTTATGACCAACCTAGACAGCATATTAAAAAGAAGAGACATTACTTTGCCAACAAAGGTCTGTCTAGTCAAAGTTATGGTTTTTCCAGTAGTCATGTATGGATGTGCGAGTTGGGCTATAAAGAAAGCTGAGTGCCAAAGAACTGATGTTTTTGAACTGTGGTGTTGGAGAAGACTCTTGAGAGTCCCTTGGACTGCAAGGAGATCCAAGCAGTCAATCCTAAAGGAAATCAGTCCTGAATATTCACTGGAAGGATTGATGCTTCAGTTGAGGCTCCAATATTTTGATGCTCCAATCCACCTGATGCAAAGAACTGACTCATTGGAAAAGACTCTGGTGGTGGGAAAGATTGAGAGCAGGAGGAAAAGGGGATGACACAGGATGAGATGGTTGGACAGCATCACCTACTTGATGGACATGAGTTTGAGTAAGCTCTGGGAGTTACAGATGGATAGGGAAGCCTAGAGTGCTGCAGTCCATGGGTTCACAAAGAGCCAGACATTACTGAATGACTGAATTAACTAACTAACACGGCATGTGGGATCTTAGTACCCTGACCAGGAATCCCACACCCCCTGCATTGGAAGTGCAGAGTCTTAACTTCTGGACCACCAGGGAAGTCCTAAATGCATTGTCTCAATAAATGCATTGTGCCATAAGTGTGAATGCTGTGTAGAGTTTAATGACATTATGAACTTGCTGTTTTGAGAATGAGATTTTGACGATGCCTCATCCAGATTTCTTCTGATCGCCAAACCAAAGAGGTTCATTTCAGCCTTTCATAAATTGAATATCTTCTTTCTAGAGTGGGCAGAAAATTTAAATTCCTCTATTGTGTATATATAATCTCAAACCCATCAATTTCCTACCTATAGTTCAGAAGGTTTTAAAACCAATGTTCTGTCAAGAATTTTGGGAAAATAAAACATTCCAGAGACAATCAAATGACATTATTTGTATTCTGGGCTTAACTATGGGATTCATTTTTGAATCCAAGCGTCATCATGGTGGCATACGGTTGTGAGTTCTGCCAGATCCGTGCCATTCATTCTTTTGTGGGCACCACCCCTCCTGGTGTAAAACTGAGCTAATGCTCCTCAGCAGGGAAAACAAATCACACATCCATCAATTCATCAGAGTCTGGCATTACACTCCTATTGTCTGCTCTAAATCTTTTGTTAAGCTCTCTGTTAAATGAACTGTTAAATGGTAATATTTAGATTTTCATCATTCTATTTGAATTTCATCAAGAACTCATGCTGAATTGAAAGTTTTCAATACCTGACATGTGAAACTAAAGGATTAGGAAAACTATTTTAGTACTTCTTTTCATAAGAAAACCATGAAGTCTCACAAATTATTATGTCCTTTCCTCTCATAGGTATAATCTACCATTTGGCTTTAGTGATAACACATATACTCGTGGTCCAATGCAAGTGACACCTCACATTTCCATAGAGATAGAGGATGCAGAGCTCTCCTGCATGTATCTGCTGCCTTCTTGTGGTCCTCATGTGTCAGAAGGGTCTTTTATCCACAGATTCCCCACAAGTCTCCAGGCTGGTTTCTGCAAGAGCTATCTTTTCATTTTTCTTATGCTGTTCACCCTTGATCACATATGCCTCATTTTTCAGAACAAACTTTAAAATATGTTTGGAGGGTAGCATTTTCTACTCATCGATCTGCAATCCATTTCGAGGAAACTTTTCTTACAACTGAAAACATATTACATAAAGCAGTGATTTTCAAACCAGTTTTTTTAGTCTAAGGGTCTTTTTTTCCCCCCCAAACAACATCTTATGCAGGAATCTGGATTTATAAAATCAACAGATACAGGCTGCTCTGCCTGAAGCCCCCAGGGAAGGGGATGTGTGGCCACCTCCCTTTTGGCCTTCTTTTAGCATTCTGCAGCTGACCATGAGACACCTCCTATGAAGCTTGAGTTCATGCCTCACAAATTATTCACAATGCTGAGTCTGGTACTTGCAAAAAGGCTGTTGACAGCTAGTGACTTTTGACAGTGCTGCCTGGGGTCACAACAGCCAGAGCCCCACAGTTACGGAATGTGGTGGCTTGAGCCAGGTGATGGAACCTGGTAGTCACCAAGCAGAGTCCTTTCTGGCAGGTGGGGTCCTTGGGGGAAAAGGCCCAGAATGTTTCCTGGAGCGGCCACTCCTGTTTGTTGTAGGCTCTGCTCTCCCAAGACTTTCACCAGGAAGTTGATGTACCTCATGGCCAGGCGAAGTGTTTCATTTTTGCTCAGCTTCTTGTCCGGAGGGTGAGTGGGGATGAGCTTCCTCAGCCTGGCAAAGGCACTGTTGACGTTCTGCTGCCTCCACCGCTCCCTGGTGTTCGTGAAGATCTTTCTGGTCATGTTGGAGTTCCTGAGACAGGAAAGAGAAAGGGCCCTGAGGCCAACACCTTGTCAGAGGCCTGCTGGGTAGCCTCTGTCCTGCCAGGAGCTTGAGTTGTTCATCTTCTCCACCCAGATCTTAGGGGATGTGCTGCCTCATTTCCAGGTGTTGTGGATCTTCCTGTGACAAGAGAAGAAAATGCGGCAGAAGAAAGGGCAGGGTGAGAACATCTCCTGTCAGCTTTGCTCTCCCTGGTTGTTTTGAAGCCTCCAGGTAAAATGGTGGTTTTATCCTAATACTCCCGTTAACTTCTTTTATAACCAACTCTTCCTAAGTGTTCAGAATCAGGCACGGCATAGGACTGAGTACACATGAGAATAAAATATGTATTTGTTAATAGGGAGTTGAATTTAGATTCTTTAAAAGGGGGAGGGGGCTGCGATCCTAGGTTTCATTTACAACAGAACATTAGGGATGAAGAAGGTGACAGCACAACTCTTTTGGCTGGTGGGCTTAATCTGCAGGATTGGACGCACTGTGTAAGAGCTAAAATGTCTAGACCAGACCACAGTCAGAGGGGGATGAACAGGGTGAGGAAGGATCTTGAAGTTCAGTTGTATAAAGAACAGCAATGGGGTTATTTAGCATGACAAACAAAGAAAAGGCGTAGGTGAAGGGTGACGATTTGATATGGACACTGCAGAAGACAGCCAGGCTCCGCAAGGTTGAATTTGGATGATCTTTCCAACCGTAGGCAAGGTGATTGTTATCATGTATTACCAATCCTAATCGTGCCATTTTTTCCTCTGAGAGGCACAGGCCCCTTTGTTCAGGTGGCTTGGATTAACATACATCAATGGCAATGTTTATGGCACATCAGGAAATAAGCCAAAACCCAGCACCAGACATTTGGTACCCTAGGCCCATGGCTATCAGTTTGCCACCTGTTCCAGCCTCAGCAACCTGGGCAGAGGGTCCCTTCCTGTTCCCCACATCACCGCCTCCTCCCACCCAAAGAGTAGTAAATATTCCCATTTCCATACCTTTGCATTTTCTGTCCTGTGAGTACCCTCCTCACTGTTTTCTTGCCTATTTCTACACAATCTTTAAAGAGCAGATTAAATCCTCCTTTCCATTCCTACAAACTCTTCCAGGCAATCCCAGAGCCTCCTATATCCTTCCCTTGCTGAACCCCTGCAGCCACTGGTGGTAGACAAAGGCTATCAGGAGAATTAAATAAGTTTAATATTTGTAAATCACTTTCAACAGTGCCTGACACATGGTAATGGCTATAAAAGTTTTGAGGAATAAATACAACAAAAATATGTTTATAAATAAAAATGACTTGTGAAATACTGAATTGTGAATGCTGGGGGGAAGGTAATATCTTGTTTTTCTATAATCAAGTCTGGTTATACAACCTCTTGGCTCTTGCTACCTTTGTTCCTTTATTTTAACCCTTCCCGTAGACCTGCTCTGTAGGCCCCGTGCTATGAGCTGGGCTTGTGGACTTGGCTGGGATGGGATAATTGTGCTCAAGGAGCTTATTGGATGGCCTGATGGAGAGAAGGTGGCACGTACAGAAACATTTAAGAATCACAGGACAAGGTCCCACACACTAAGAGCCAAATCCAGAGAGACACTTGCTGACTCAAGTGTTAAAGGATCATGTCAAGACCAAAATGATCAGGTCAACGCTGCTGAACTTTTCTCTAAATTCTACCTTTCTTCTACTTTTATTTGGGCTTTTCTGAGGATATGAGGGGCTTCCCCAGTGGCTCATTGGTAAAGAACCTGCCTGCAATGCAAGAGATGTAGGAAACTTAGATTTGATCTCTGGGTCGGAAAGATCCCCTGGAGGAGGGGATGGCAATCCACTCCAGTATTCTTGTCTGGAGAATCCCATGGACAGAAGAGCCTGGTGGGCTCTAGTCCATAGGGTCGCAAAGAATTGGAAATGACTGAGTGAGCACACATGCACACACAAGGATATGAGTCTGCAGGTAAACACTG
Organism: Oreotragus oreotragus; assembly: GCA_006410675.1. Classification (NCBI taxonomy): domain Eukaryota; kingdom Metazoa; phylum Chordata; class Mammalia; order Artiodactyla; family Bovidae; genus Oreotragus; species Oreotragus oreotragus. Next base: position 219,584 of record SJYX01020588.1, on the reverse strand, counting down.
AGTATCTGACATAGGTTACATAAAAGCAACATATAGAATATCAGGAAGTTGGTAGGTGCCTCTCAAAATGCCAGCTTCCTTCCACAACTGTTGTTTGTGTTAACGGCCCACCATTGCAGGAAGGAGTTGGAGGGTTACAAATTGGCACCTATGGCATGAAAGGGTGGGCCCATTTTATTCAAAAAGGACCTAAAGAAGTGATTTGTTGAAGCCCTAGTGACTTATGAGAAAGCAGATCCTTTTCTAACTTAATAAACACTTGGAACTTCTGCTCCAGAACTTTTCTTCTGTCCAGTGGCCCTTGACTTGGGCTGCTTATTGGATTCACCCAGACTGTACCCCAGACCAATTAAATAAAATTTTCTGGGGGCATTGGTATTTTTTAAAACCCCCCAGGTGGATCAGCTTGGTCCTCCAGGAAGCAGATGTCAAGCTGGAGTTGGATGTACAACTAGCAGTTTATTGGGAGTTAAGGCCTGTGAAAGACGAAAAAAGAAAAGAAAGACCTGGGCCAAGAATGTCTTCAGACTGCAATGCACATCTGACACTTGCAAAATCAAAGAAGGGAGGCTGCAGGACTGGTCAGAAGAGCCTCAGGCTGCAGTACAGAGCTGGAAAAATGGCAGCCAACCCAACAGGGAGCTCTGGGGCAAAAAGTGCCTGTAAAGGAGACGCTATGGGGCAAGAATCGCCAAGTCCCGGCAGTGCTGCCACGCTCACTCATAGGCCGGGAGCTACCTGAAGGATGGAGGCCCGGTCCTGAGTCCAGTCAGCACTGCTACTGATGGCCGTCAGCTAACTGCACTCCCTGCAGCTGAACTGCAAGTTTTTTCCTGAAGTGAGGTCCCATCAGTGCACCCCTCACATGATCTCCCTGTGCAGCTAATGCTAAGAACATTGCCTTGCTCTCCAAACAGAAGCTCTGAGACCTAGAAAAACTATGTTTAAGAAGGAAGCAGTATTTAGGGGATTAAGAGTGACAAACTATTAATATTACATAGAATATCAGCTAGAAGGATATATGCCCCTAGGACATTTCCCCATGCAGGTTCTTATTGACCTTCCTGCTTCTGCCTGGGTAGGAGAGGCCAGTGCTGTGCTGAGAAGCCAGTGGTGAGCAGAATCATGGCAGCTTAAGTTCACTGGCTGATCTCAGGCCCCCTCTGGCTTCTTCCATCAGCCACTTAGGTTTATTTCCTCTATCTCTGTAGAGACACCCTGGTGGGATCCATGATCCAATACAGTCACATGGACTCCAAACTTTACTATCAATAATTAGTGACCCTATGCGCCAGACACTGTACTGACTGCTGGACACTGAGGAACCCTCTGCCCTGTGACACAGATGGGAAGCCCAGGGTCTCTAGGAGCAGAGAAATAGCACCTAACTCAGGCAATCCAGGGGACTTCCAATCTGAAGGGGGTGATACCCAAGGCCTCTTTCTGTGCTGAAATGCCACGATGCCCTGCCTTTGCTTTTTATCTACCTAAAGTGAAAGTGAACGTCACTCAGTCGTATCTGACTTTTTGCGACCCCATGGTCTATACAGTCCATGGAATTCTCCGGGCCAGAATACTGGAGTGGGTAGCCTATCCTTTCTCCAGGGGATCTTCCCAACCCAGGAATCGAACCAGGGTCTAACCTGGCCTTTATATCTACAATGAGCATTGTTGGACCTGTATCTAACTATACCTAAAATATGAAAGTATGAACCTAAATTAAGGGAATTTTTAAGACTATCCAGTTTTGCTCACATTGAAACTGGCTGCTTTGCAGCCAGGACTGTAGGAGTAAAGTTACTTTTAAGTTTCTCTTGTCAAAAGAGGCTTTAGTTTATTCACTAGTTCCATGGGAGGGTCATTTTCAAGCTGGGAAGAAAAGATTAGTCAGGATAAACTAACTGATGTTCTCTTCTGAGAAAGCTCCATCCTATTGTGAGAAGCAGAAACAGGGAGGAGAGAAGACAGGCTTCTGAAATGCAGTCTTGCTATTCTAGGAGGTGCTTAATAATTACTTGTTGATTTATCCTCAAGTGTGTTACTCCTTCTCCACATTGGGAAATAAAAATCAGTGATTCAAAAAGCTGGAAAAGCTCAAAGTAGAGGTCACTGGAAAATTATTAAAGTATTTATTAAATCAAAGGAAAATGGCATTTAGTGTTTTTTCCTGTTGCAAGTACTGATCGCTGCAAATCTTGATTCAGAGTACTTTAAGAGCTTAAAAAATACTCCAGATGCCACAGAATCAGAGAGCACAGACTGATGTTGAAACAGAGGGGCAGTTCTTTGTCCCAGGTCACAAGCCCAGTGTGGCAGAGCCTGTGTCCCAAGCCTGAGTCACCACTGACGCCAGCTGAGTCGGGGCCAGGGAAGCCCAGGGACAGATTTCATCTCAGAACAATTATTTCAAATACATAAAGGGAAAAGTCTTCTCAGAATATGAAGTTAAAAGGCATGAATTAAAATACATGGACACATAAAATAACCAGTTATACTTCATAGGTATGAGAATAATTCTAAAATGCAAAACAATAAAACCGATGCTTCACTTTTAACACATTAAATAATTAGCTTTGTCACCATCATTTCTAACTGGTGATTGGTAAGTAGTTTTCTCAGAAGATCAGCAACATCTGTAGCAAGAGTTGAAAGTGTCTATGATTTCTATTGATGACAAAGGCATCAGCACAGCTACCACCACTGTGGTTTATTCATAATAAACTACATAAACATTCACGACTAAAGGAAACACAGTTGAAAGGTTAGTAGATAAAAGGATGTAATTCAGAATCCCCTCAGTTTTATCCACACACCCCTGGGTGGGCAGGTGTCGTGGGCCAAAGGTTAAGAATGCCTGGATAGGAGGAATGTCACAGTAAATTGAATAGGAATATAGGTGAGCACAAACTTCGTTACCACCGAAGGTAACAGGTTACTAGTTTTGCTCACATTGAAACTGGCTGCTTTGCAGCCAGGACTGTAGGAGTAAAGTTACTTTTAAGTTTCTCTTGTCAAAAGAGGCTTTAGTTTATTCACTAGTTCCATGGGAGGGTCATTTTCAAGCTGGGAAGAAAAGATTAGTCAGGATAAACTAACTGATGTTCTCTTCTGAGAAAGCTCCATCCTATTGTGAGAAGCAGAAACAGGGAGGAGAGAAGACAGGCTTCTGAAATGCAGTCTTGCCATTCTAGGAGGTGCTTAATAATTACTTGTTGATTTATCCTCAAGTGTGTTACTCCTTCTCCACATTGGGAAATAAAAATCAGTGATTCAAAAAGCTGGAAAAGCTCAAAGTAGAGGTCACTGGAAAATTATTAAAGTATTTATTAAATCAAAGGAAAATGGCATTTAGTGTTTTTTCCTGTTGCAAGTACTGATCGCTGCAAATCTTGATTCAGAGTACTTTAAGAGCTTAAAAAATACTCCAGATGCCACAGAATCAGAGAGCACAGACTGATGTTGAAACAGAGGGGCAGTTCTTTGTCCCAGGTCACAAGCCCAGTGTGGCAGAGCCTGTGTCCCAAGCCTGAGTCACCACTGACGCCGGCTGAGTCGGGGCCAGGGAAGCCCAGGGACAGATTTCATCTCAGAACAATTATTTCAAATACATAAAGGGAAAAGTCTTCTCAGAATATGAAGTTAAAAGGCATGAATTAAAATACATGGACACATAAAATAACCAGTTATACTTCATAGGTATGAGAATAATTCTAAAATGCAAAACAATAAAACCGATGCTTCACTTTTAACACATTAAATAATTAGCTTTGTCACCATCATTTCTAACTGGTGATTGGTAAGTAGTTTTCTCAGAAGATCAGCAACATCTGTAGCAAGAGTTGAAAGTGTCTATGATTTCTATTGATGACAAAGGCATCAGCACAGCTACCACCACTGTGGTTTATTCATAATAAACTACATAAACATTCACGACTAAAGGAAACACAGTTGAAAGGTTAGTAGATAAAAGGATGTAATTCAGAATCCCCTCAGTTTTATCCACACACCCCTGGGTGGGCAGGTGTCGTGGGCCAAAGGTTAAGAATGCCTGGATAGGAGGAATGTCACAGTAAATTGAATAGGAATATAGGTGAGCACAAACTTCGTTACCACCGAAGGTAACAGGTTACTAGAGAAAAGAACAACATTATGCCCCCTGAGAAGGTGACCACTACCTGTAACAGGTGCTGCTGCTTTTTTGCGTGGATGTTTTTGGGACATGGAGCCCAGGTCAACCAGAAAGGCAGGAGCACAGACCTACAGACAGTGAACCTTCCCACGCTGGACCGTGCCAGGCATTCAGGCTCACACTGCTCTTTTCTTGAAAGATGTTAATTTCTCTTTCTGGCATTTGGTCCTCTGTATTTCTCTCTTCTTTCGTCTCTCTTTGAAAAGTAAGTGAAAACATGGTACAGAAGGAGGGTAGTGAAGGGTGGTTTATACAGTTGGGTTTGGGGAAGGTGCCTAACGTCAAACACCAGGCACAGGTTTGCCTTTAGAAGTTGCTATAGAAGTAACACAGGCTAACTTAAGGGGGACCGGGAATCAAGCAGTACACAAGTGATAAAGCAAAAAAAGTCCCCCTCCCTTATCCATCTACCGATTCAAACTCATTCTCCTGCAGTAGCCAGTTTGGTGTGTGTTTATATAACATATCCTCTCTCTCTCTCTCTCTCTCTCTCTCTCTCTATATATATATATATATATATATATATAAATCACCATACGTGCTATTATGCAATTACTTTTCTCACCAGACAGCTCTGCATGTTGATGTTCTAAACAAGTACATTTACTGTGAATGCGGATCTTTGGGTGGGCTCCCGGTGCATTGGGAGGGCCACCCATTTCAAAACAGCGCTCTACACCTGCCTTCCCAGCTCACGCCCACCTGACCCAACCTGCTGCCCTTGACCGCTTCACTTCCCAGCTTTTCCCTTTTTCTAATTCTTGCTCCCCCTTGCCTGCAGCGCCTGCCCTGCGACTAAGTTCAGGCATTCTGGAGAAACATCTAAAGTTTCTCACCTGCCAGATTTCCAGGAGTCGATCACCCCAGCTCAGACGCTGCCAAGACGGCCCTCGGAGATGCTCCTGGGTGTCCGGGACATCACATATCAAGGCTCAGCAGCCCCGCCGACACGCGCTAGGTACCCGCTAGGCTCCCCCGGAGCTGCACCACGGCCTCTGCTCCGCGGAAATTCCCCACGTCTTCTCACCGAGTCGCCTTGGTGGCTGCCACCAAGTCACCTCCGCAGCCCTGCCCTCCGCGGCGAGTGTGGCTTGGACTGGGGAACTGCGAGACTCGCTGGCGCCCAAACCCAGCAGCGCCTCCAACTCTCTTGGAGTCCACGCACCTCCTCTCCGAGCAGGGAGCCCGCGCCGCAGTTGTCGCCCTCGCCTGGGCGCTGCCCCTCCGCCACCGCCTTTATAGACATCGCCTTTTGTCTAGGGACCCACGGGGCCCCTTCCCCTCCCTGGACTCCCGCAGGTCCCTCCCATACCCACCCTCCACCCCTACATCCCCGCTTCCCGGGACCAGTCTCCCTGTGCCCTAGAACAGAGCAGAGGCGGAAGAAGCCAGCTTTGTGTAACGTTTGGGGACGCGAGGGGGTCCTGACACTCACCCGGACTACAGCATTTCCCGGAGGGCGGAGTGCAATTTACCAACCCTTTTCTTCTGTGTCTACAAACCTCGGGAAGTGCGTGCCCCGAGGTCAACTCATCAACTCATCAGATGTCAATCATTTAAGCCCCAGTGCGTCTCCCAACTGTAGTTAAGAACCACTTACTTCAAAATCATGGGTGAGGGAAGATATAGACTTCAACACCCACAGCCAAGACTACCAGATCAGGTTTTCTGGGGATAGAGCTAGAAATCTGCCTTTTTACTAAGTGTCCCAGGAGATTAACATACACAGAGAAGTTTAACAATCACTGCACTGGACAGATTCCCAGATTTATTCATCCCATGTTCCAGAGTGCCTCCTCCTTGGTCTTACTGCTTCTGTACTTTCCTCTTATCTATTCTCCAGCATCACCCAGAATGACCCTTTGAAAACCCAAGTCAGGTTTCTGTTGCTTCTCACTCAAAACCCTCCTCTGGCTCCCCATTTCACTCAGAATTAAACTGAAGTCTTAACATTGGCTCCCAGATACCTTTTACCTGACTTGTCTGTTCCTTCTCTGCCTGAGAAGAAGCTGAAGAAGTGTACTCAGCTCTAGCCACTCTGACATCTGTAGTTTCATGAACATTCCAGGTACCCTCCTGCCTCAGGGCCTCTGCATGGTCTGTTTCCACTGTCTGCAACACTCTTCCCTCAAAATCCAAATAGTTCCCTCCCTCACCTCCTTTGATTCATTCAGAAATTATTAATACTGAATGTCTACTATGAGCCAGTGCCTATTACAGGCACTAGGATTCAAACAAAACAGACACAAATTTCTGCCCTCAAGGAGCTGACATTCTTCGGGGCTTTGCTCAGATGTCACCTTCTCAATGAAGATTCTCTGACCACAAGGTCTAAAACTGAACCTTCACACACACAAGGCTCTGCATCTTCCTACCCTGCTTTATTTTTCTCCTTAGTATTCACCGCTATGTAGTAATATTTTACTTATTTGTTTTTTCTGTCTCCCCAGTCCCACTGAATAGGCATTCTTCAAACGCTGGTTAATGAATCAAACTTCTAGGTATCACACTCTCTGAAGGTACCAGCATAGGATTTGGCACAATAAACTCACAGATGCATTAATGCTTAGTGGGTAAGAGCAAAGGACCCTGGATTTGCATTACCCAGGCTGAAATCCCCTGTCTATCCTCTTATATGACCATAGGCAAATCATGTAACTTCTCCCTACCTCAATTTCCTCATCTGTAAAATGGGGACAATAATAGGGTCATAAGGACTAAATGAGAAAAACAAAACAGGTAAAGAATTTAGCACTGGGCCTAGCACACAGTCAGACTAATGCAAATTTTACTCTGATAAATCACATTATTGTTACAACTACTGGCTCCCTCCCTTCCTTGTGAGAGGATTGTCATGTGACTGGCAGTGCTTCCCTGGAGGTAATTTAGGTAGAGAGACAGCTTGCTCCCTTCCAGGCTTGACCATGTGACTTGCATCAGACAATGGAATGTGAATGGACTTGACTTGGTGGTAATGGAGTAGAAGAGAGTGATTGCTGATTGAGCTCAGTCATGAGAAAGTCATATTGGGGGTTGCTCTCTGAAGAAACAAACCCATAGCCAACCCCAGGCTTCATAATATGAGACAGGAATAAATCTTTGCTGTTGTAAGCCACTGAGATTTGGGGGTTGTTTGCCCCCCTCTTCAAAAAAAATGAATACAGTTCTTATTATAAATAAGAAAGCTATTGCCCAAATTGCTAGGTTCTCAGAGGGCAGGGAAGTTAAGAAAATTATATATCTGCCTTCAAGGAGTTAGTTCACAGTCTTTGGGAGGAAGAGGACATGACAAAAATGGCCAAATACAAGGCAGACAGTCCTGAGTGCCAGAGAGTACGAAATTGGAGGTAGGGAGGCAAAGATTCTAGCCGGAGGGTCAGCAATTGATCGTGGGAAGGATGACATTTAAACTAGGCCTAGAGGCAGGGCTGCCTCTGACATTGGTGGACCCAGGACAAGGGTACCAGTGGAGACTCCTGACCCATCCCCATCCCTTTTCTTTTCCCACCTCAAGCTGTCCTGCTCTGTGAGGGGTGTGGAATATAACGTGGACTCCCAGTCCACATGGACCTAAGGAAAAGGCCTGTGTAGGTTCTGACAATGGACTTGAGGCCATTTGAGCAGAAATGCTGGGGTTCTGGATACAGAGTGTGATCTAAATTCAGGGGTCCCTGATACCCTAAGCATGGTCTAGAATGTGGGAAACTGGCAGGTACATGGTGGGCACAGGAGTAGGGCCAGAGCAGGGCGGGGCCATCTAAAGCACAAAACCCAAGGCAGGGGCCTGGGCCGCCCGGGGAGCAAGAGTGGGAGATGCTGGGTAGGAATCACACATGCAGGAGGGGAGGAGAGGGCAGTCCATGTGAAGACAACTGTGTGCCTCCAACGTTAAGAGTGATATGTTTAGATTTACAGGTTCCAAGGCTCATTCTGGCATCAGAGGATGGATTGGAGGGCGGGTTGGAGAAAATGAATTGGTTAATGATGCACAGGCTCAAAGGGGCCTTTGGGAACATACTCTGGTGTTGGCAGTGAGCAGCCTGACTTGTCCTTTCTGCTGCCTGTCTCTGTGTGCCGTTGAGAACTGCTTTCTCACAGGGCCTCTTGGTGCCCATGCTTTTCCACCCTACCTCAGTCCTGATCGCGCACATGTTAGAATTTAAACCAAGAACCTACATTATCCTTCCTCTCAGCCAAAGCCGGCGAGGTAATATATTCTTAATGGCACATTCTACAGTTGTAAAGAAGTGTATGGAGAAGGCAATGGCACCCCACTCTGGTACTCTTGCCTGGAAAATCCCATAGATGGAGGAGCCTGGTGGGCTGCAGTCCATGGGGTCATTAAGAGTCAGACATGACTGAGTGACTTCATTTTCACTTTTCACTTTCATGCATTGGAGAAGGAAATGGCAACCCGCTCCAGTGTTCTTGCCTGGAGAATCGCAGGGATGGGGGAGCCTGGTGGGCTGCCGTCTATGGGGTCACACAGAGTCGGACACGACTGAAGCGACTCAGCAGCAGCAGCGGCAGCAGGGCTTCTTTGGTAGCTCAGCTGGTAAAGAATCTGTCTGCAATGCAGAAGACCCCAGTTTGATCTTTGGGTTGGGAAGATCTCCTGGAGAAGGGATAGGCTACCCACTCCAGTATTCTTGGGCTTCCCTGGTGGCTCAGACAGTGAAGAATCTGCCTGCAATGTGGAAAACCTGCGCTTGATCCCTGGATTGGGAAGATCCCCTGGAGGAGGGCGTGGCAACCCAAGCCAGCAGTCTTACCTGGAGAAACCCCATGGACAGAGGAGTCTGGCAGGCTACCAGACTCCGTGGGGTCACAAGAGTTGGACACGACTGAGTGACTAAGCAAAGCACAGCACAGTAACTAGGAAGCAAGACTGGAAATATGTGAAGCGAAGGGAAACAACAATAATTGTAAAACAGGATCTGTGTACAAGTGGACCAGGATCGAGAGACAGCACAAAGGGAAAGATAAGGACTGCAGAGAATGGAGCACAGAGGTGCCAGCACAGTGCAACTGACTAAGCAAAGCACAGCACAGTAACTAGGAAGCAAGACTGGAAATATGTGAAGCGAAGGGAAACAACAATAATTGTAAAACAGGATCTGTGTACAAGTGGACCAGGATCGAGAGACAGCACAAAGGGAAAGATAAGGACTGCAGAGAATGGAGCACAGAGGTGCCAGCACAGTGCAACCGAGGTCAACACTTGGTTTCTTCTTCGAAGTTTCTTCCATGTTATTGCTGGTTTTATAATTTTTGAAATAGGGCAAGCATTTTGGTGCAGCAGTCCACTAGCAGTGATTCTTCAGCGTGCTGTGCTGTCTTTCCTGCTGGTCCCACCGTGTGGAGAGTTTAGGGGCGAGGTTTTGCAGGGGAAGGGGTTGAAGTAGGAATTTACATAATCCGATTATTGGGGGATTAGGTTTGGGCAGCTAAACGCCTCTGTGTGCTTGAGCTAAGACCCTTACTATTCATGGCTCTCACCGCCCCCTGGAGAGACTGCACCTGCGGGAGGGAGGTGGGGACAGGGTCCTGGGGAGGGACAAGGGGGCTGGGGAGGGAACTAGGTTATTAGGAGGGCTCGGCTTTGTTAGCCTCTCTGATTCTGCTGGCTTAATTGATCTGTCTGGATTAGCCTATGATGCTGGATCTCTAGTACTGTGTGCTGGGGTTGTCAGCTTCAGGAAAGACCAAACTGAGGTTTTCAGAAGGGATTCCGGTTAGCCCAGGTGATTGCGGGCTAAGGTCATTTTGGCTCAAGGTCAAGCATCAGCTCTATCCAGTCTTAAAACTCTCTTCTTCCCTGCTCATCTTAACCCCCTTCCCAGTTCCTAATTCTGCATTATCCAGGCCCCAATGCACCTGTTTTTTCTCCATTTATGCAGTTATACATCCAGCTCTCCTTTCATGCATTTATTGTTAAGCTTCCATCAGTTTATTCATCACATGAATTAGCTGGTTCTTGATAGTTAATAGAATTTACTAGTCAATCCTAGATAGGTTTTGTTCCTTCAAGTTTGCTACCTTTCAAGTTAATTTTGGTACTTTGACACAGAAAACTTTGACATTTTCACATTCATTAATAAAGTGTTACAGTTATTCAAAGTTTTTAAAACTCATTATTTATTTTATCACCTTTCTCATTCCTTGTATATTTATGACTTCTCTGTTACTAGCTTTGCAGAGCTTGTCCATTTTTCTTTTAAAAAACTACCTCTATGTTCGATGCAGGATGCTTGGGGCTGGTGTATGGGGATGATCCGAAGGGATGATGTGGGGTGGGAGGTGGGAGGGGGGTTCATGTTTGGGAGTTTGTGTACACCCGTGGCAGATTCATGTCAATGTATGCCAAAACCAATAGAATACTGTAAAGTAAATAAATTAAAAAAAACTACCTCTATGGTTCATCATTTTTCTCATTTTCTAATGTATTAATTTATACTATCTTTTAAATTTTTTTGGACTTTCTAGGTTCCATCTTCTTTCAAAAATTGGTGTGACTGGTTTATAACACTATATAAGCTTCATGTGTACAATAATATATTTCAGCTTCAGTTCAGTCCAGTTCAGTCGTTCAGTTGTGTCTGACTCTTTGTGACCCCATGGACTGCAGCACGCCAGGTTTCCCTGGATACTACCAAAAGTAGAGAGTGCTCACCATCAAAAGCTGAGTTTCCCTCTGTCACATTACAGTGGCCCCTCTTTAGCTATTGTGCCCCATCCCCCCCCCTCCTAGTAAGACCTACTCCATTTTCTACATCTTAAGTTTTACTTTTTTTAAAGTATTCCACGAGTGAAATCATACTGTATTTGTCTTTCTCCCTTTGACTTATTTCACTTTCTACTATATCTTTGTTACATCAGCTCTTTTTCATTTGCCTGTGTTTATTTTGTTCCCTCTCTACCTCCCATTCTTAGATTGTCCATTAGTTTACATTCTTTTTAAAAAGGACAGCACTTCAGGCTATGCATTTTCTTCTGATACATCTTTGATGTCATCCTGCATTTCCACTTGAGTATCTTTGCCGTTAACCTCTAACAAGGGTTGTTTAAGTTTTCTTTTGGAGAGGTTTTTGTTTGTTTGTTTAATTTCCTTATTGTGGTATTTTTTTGGTAAACATCTGCTTTCAATTTCTAATTTTCTTGCAGTGTAGTCAAAGATATATCTTGTATTATTTTTGCTTTAGGATATTTACTGAGAGTTTCTCTTTGGTAAAACATATGATCAGCTTCCATAAATGACCCATAGGTAACAGAAAAGGAGGTATATCCTCTGTTTGAAAAATAAAATTTTTTATATACATCCACTAAATTGATCTTCTATATTCATGGGAGTTTGGGTCTCTTTGATCTGTTAGAGAGAATCATGCAAATGTCTTCCTCTACCGTTTTGTGTCTGTTTCCTTCCTTTTGGTTTTTCCAGGAGTGTTTGCTTTAGATTTTTATACCCTGAAATACAAGGCATTTCACACATAAAGACTCATGGAAGTTTTATTGACTTAAGAGAACTGTGCCCTGTGTCAACATAAAATGATCTTCTTTGCCTTGCTTCTTGTCATGAATTCCATTTTGTTTTATGATACTACAATTCCTGTTTTTAAATTTGCATTTTCCAAATAAACTGTCTGCTCTTTTACCATTAAATTTGTCAGTATGAGGGTGTTACTTTTGGTCATAGGTCTTCTCTTTCTGTGACATTTTATTTGGGAAATTTAAGTTCCTTTGAGTCCTTTGGTTTCTTAAAGGAGCCCCCATCTCCATTTTGGATTCTTTAAAACAAGTCTCATTCCAGTTTATCTGCTTTCAATGAATGAACACAAGACAGTGACGACTCATTCTCCAAACGTTTGCCTCCAGCCTGCCCCGCTCTCCATCAGAAGTCACATAACTTGTTTCTGTAAAGCAAATGCTTCTAAGGCCAAGGAAGGAGTTTCTTTAATGATTGTTTAAGGAAATGAGAAGAACATTCTGGTCGCTGTATGGCAGGGGCCAAGGTAGGAGGCTGTGATAGGGATACAGCCAAGAGGATGATGGCTTGACAAAGGGGGTGGCATCAAGCACCAACTCCAGGCCACACACTGAATTCTTTATCTCTTATGTAGCACTAAGTACTAGGTGTCATGCTAAGCATTTCACCCAATTTTCTCATTCTTTATGAAATAGATGGGGAAACAGTAGAAACAGTGGCTGACTTTATTTTTCTGGGCTCCAAAATCACTGCAGATGGTGACTGCAGCCATGAAATTAAAAGATGCTTACTTCTTGGAAGGAAAGTTATGACCAACCTAGATAGCATATTGAAAAGCAGAGACATTACTTTGTCAACAAAGATCTGTCTAGTCAAGGCTGTGGCTTTTCCAGTGGTCATGTATAGATGCGAGCGTTGGACTATAAAGAAAGCTGAGCGCTGAAGAATTGATGCTTTTGAACTGTGGTATTGGAGAAGACTCTTGAGAGTCCCTTAGACTGCAAGGAGATCCAACCAGTCCATCCTAAAGGAGATCATTGGTAGGACTGGGTGTTCATTGGAAGGACTGATGTTGAAGCTGA
>SJYX01020588.1:183311-205650 GCA_006410675.1 Oreotragus oreotragus | reverse complement strand
GATCTTTCCACAATCCGGAATCAGATTTGCAAAGGCTCCCTGCACTGGTGTTTAACACTGTTCAACTGCCTCATTGATGCCCTTTCTTTCTGTCTCCCCTCTTTTCTATCTGCTAACCCAGTGCCTTGCCTGGGATGAGCACAATGATGAGGCTACTGGTTTGGATTTAAGTAGAGGAATTTGTTAATTTGTTTAAAGGCTCACTGCTGCACAGTAACATTCTCAATTAAATTGGCCACTTGCTTAAGAAATCAAAAGTTGTTGGAAAAAAATACTCTTCTGAGCCTGTTTTCTATAAAATGGGGGTGATAAATATTCACTGATATGCAGTAGACTAAATGGGAAAAATTACTGAGGAATACCAAGTGGAAAGCAGTCTGGCATAGAAGCTGAGAGGCCCTTCATTAGGCTTTGGAGGCAGACTGGAGTTTGAATTCCTGCTCCAACACCAGTGGCCATACTGGGCAGGTTAGTTAACTCCTCCCAGTCTCAATTTTCTCAGCTGTAAACTGGAAATAATATCAACTTCATGGGTTACTGCAAGATTCAGCGTACTAATGTATGTAAAGTTAATGCTTGGGAATAAATGCTAAAGCATAGCTGATCAATAATCAATCATTTTATTCTCAGAAAACTTTACCCAAAAACTAGACAGGGAATATGAACACGTGCCTCTAATTCCCCCTAATCAAACGGCACTTTTTTTCTTTCATTTGCTCAACCCATTATCTTGGCTGTCACCTCTCTCCTTCCAGTTGCTTTGGATCTTGTGCTACTTACTAAAGAAGCATTTATTTCCTTCCACTAACTGAAGCCAACATTGCAGGGCTGGATGAAGGAGGGAGATGTCAGAGGAAGAGAAGGAAAAACTTTTGACCAGCAGGCTCTCTTAGAGGTAATTTTCACTCTCCAGCTCCCTAGACCCAAGACCCCTTGGTAACTTCCCCCAATGCCTGCCCTAACATTTCGCCACCAAGACACCTGGTGTTGAGGCTGAGTGGGTATTTCATTTTTGTCCAGAGCAAATGTTGACAGTTGCAGCAGAAACCAGAGCACACAACGGCTTCAAGTGAGTGGGCTTTTCTTCCCTTAGTTACCAATTAGGGGGATGCACACACAGCCCTGAGTGTGCCCAGCTGCTGACACTCTCAAGACTATGCTGGCTTGGCCTCAACTCTGTAGGCCTGGAGCTGTGAGTGCTTCTATTTCCAGCCAATAAACCCGAGGGCAGTGGGAAAGTAAGGGCAGTCAGGGTGGGCAAAGCCAGGTACTGGAGAAAAGAAAAGGGCGGGAATGTGACTCCTTTTTTCTCTTTATACTCTCTGGTCTTTGTAAGAGACATGATTCATGAATGGGTCCCCTAGATGAGGATTTAGATGTTCTGTGGGTAGCAGATAAGAGTGCAGCCTTCTTGCAGAGAGTAAATTCATTGAATACTCCTCATAAAGTCAATAATGTCAGGCTTATCAGCTGTCCTCATTCCCCACTCAGCCCCTGGGGATCCAGGACTTGAAATAAAGGCCACAGCTCCAAAGACTGGAGGGAGAGTGGAGGTGCAGCACTGGGCTGTCCAGGAGGGGCCTTTGCCCTCCTGGGCTGAATTTTAGGCAGATGGGGGAAATCTGCCAGGCCTGAACTGCTCAGAGCCCTGAGTTTCCCAGACTGACAAATCCCACACCAAACCCATACACTGAGGGGATGAAGGAGGTACCCCTGGTCCTCTCAGATCTAGCAGATGTTTCTGGGAGGCTCCCTGGGACTTCTTAGGAAGAGCAATGTCAGTTGTTAGCATAAACTGTGCTCCCAGGACAAGTAGAACACCTCCTCTTTACACGTTGGAAACCAGAGTCTCCAGAAGTGAAGAGAAACTAGGGAGATGAGGGTCAGGCTAAGATTCAGAACTGAACATCTTGACTGCACCCTTCTCCTTTCCTGATTCAGTCCCCAGCTCCCACAACCAGGCCTTACAGTGTTCCCACAGGAGGGCCCATCCTGTCCTGGGTTTTAACTGAAGTAGCAGGTATAGCAATGGCTCCAGCCTCTTCTCTACATCTGTCACATTACCTACACTGTGGTACCCAGGCCTAACTGGGTACCCTGACTTCCCCTGAGCCAAGGATCTCACTATCAAGTCTCCTACCTCAATTCATCTAACTGAGCCTTGACTTTCAAATGCCTGTTCTAACTTCTGGAACCCCCTGGATAAGACCCCACCCTGGTCCCAGCATGCTTCTCTGAGACCTGTACCAGTGATCTTGAGCCCCACTTCCTGGAGCAACAGCAGCTGCCCCTCAGCTTTGAGATCTCCCTGCCCCTGGACTCCCTGTGTCTTTGCCTGGCACTAGATAGAAATTCCTAGGAGTGACTTTACCTGAGCCCCCGGAGTGGCTTATCCCTACTTGGCAAGGTATCTGTGCTCTGACCCTACAACTGAGAGATCCCAGGTTTCTGGGAATGAGTTTTGGTGAACCTCAGTTTTCCCACATCTCTACTCTGGCCTTAAAAGAATTTCATGAATGTTTAGTGAGTCAGTGAATTAACCATAGTACTAGCACAGAGGCTATGAGTAGTAATCTAGCCAGAAGAGTTTACTGAAGACATCATGCTCTGATTCAAATAACCTTTTCCCATTTTCTCTCAACTAAACTTTACAGCTTACTCCTTGGAAGGAAAGTTAAGACTGCATATTAAAAAGCAGAGACACTATTTTGTCAACAAAGGTCCATCTAGTCAACGCTATGGTTTTTCCAGTGGTCATGTGTGGATGTGTGTTGGACTGTGAAGAAAGCTGAGTGCCGAAGAATTGATGCTTCTGAAATGTGGTGTTGGAGAAGACTCTTGAGAGTCCCTTGGACTGCAAGGAGATCCAACAAGTCCATCCTAAAGGAGATCAGTCCTGGGTGCTCTTTGGAAGGACTGATGCTGATGCTGAAATGACAATACTTTGGCCACCTGATGCGAAGAGTTGATTCATTGGAAAAGACCCTGATGCTGGGAGGGATTGGGGGCAGGAGAAGAGGGGGATGACAGGATGAGATGGCTGGATGGCATCACTGACTTAATGGACATGAGTTTGGGTAAACTCCAGGAGCTGGTGATGGACAGGGTGGCCTGGCGTGCTGCGATTCATGGAGTCGCAGAGTTGGACACGACTGAGCAACTTAACTGACTGACTGACTGACCAGGAACATGGAATATCTCTCCATCTGTTTATGTCTTTCTTTCATTAGTGTCTTATAATTTTCTGTGTACAGTTCTTTTGTCTCCTTAGGTAAGTTTATTCCTAGATATTTAATTCTTT
Organism: Oreotragus oreotragus; assembly: GCA_006410675.1. NCBI lineage: Eukaryota > Metazoa > Chordata > Mammalia > Artiodactyla > Bovidae > Oreotragus > Oreotragus oreotragus. Next base: position 202,349 of record SJYX01020588.1, on the reverse strand, counting down.
TTGTTGCAGTGGTGAATGGGATTGATTCCTTAATTTTGCTTTCTGATTTTTCATTGTTAGTATATAGAAATGCAAGTGATTTCTGTGTATTGATTTTGTATCCTGCAACTTTGCTAAATTCACTGATTAGCTCTAGTAATTTTCTGATACTATCTTTAGGACTTTCTATGTACAGTATCATGTCATCTGTAAACAGTGAGAGTTTTTTACTTCTTCTTTTCCGGTGTGGATTCCTTTTTTTTTTTTTTTTCTGATTGCTGTAGCGAGGACTTCCAGAACTATGTTGAATAATAGTGGTGAAAGTGTACACACTTGTCTTGTCCCTGATCTTAAGGGAAACGCTTTCAGTTTTTCACCAATGAGAATAATGTTTGCTGTAGGCTTATCATATATGGCCTTTACTATGTTGAGGTAGGTTCCTTCTATGCCCATTTTTTGAAGTTTTAATTATAAATGGGTGCTGAATTTTGTCAAAGGCTTTTTCTGCATCTATTGAGATGATCATATAGTTTTTACCTTTCAATTTGTTAATATGGTGTATCACATTGATTGATTTGCATATATTTAAGAATCCTTGCATTCCTGGAATAAACCCAACTTGATCATGGTGTATGAGCTTTTTGATGTGTTGCTGAACTCTGTTTGCTAAACTTTTGTTGAAGATTTTGTCATCTATGTTTATCAGTGACAGTGGCCTGTGGCTTTCTTTTTTTGTGTTGTCCTTTTCTGATTTTGTCTTTGTTGATTAATTCTTGCATTTTCTTCATTTTGTTTTCAAGGTTTTTGATATTCTTTACTATCATTATTCTTAATTCTTTTTCAGGGAGTTTGCCTATTTCCTCATTTATTTGGACTTTTGTATTTCTAGTTTGTTCCTTCATTTGTGTAGCATTTCTCTGACTTTTCATTATTCTTTTTTAACTTACTGTGTTTGAGGTCTCCTTTTCTCAGCCTTCAAGGTTGAATTCTTTCTTCCTTTTGGTTTCCGCCCTCCTAAGGTTGGTCCAGTGGTTTGTGTAAGCTTCATATAGGGTGAGATTTGTGCTGAGTTTCTGTTTGTTTTTTTCCTTTGATGGGCAAGGCTGAATGAGGTGGTAATTCTGTCTGCTGATTATTTGGTTTGTATTTTTGTTTTTGTTGTTTATATGAGGCATCCTGCACAGCGTGCTACCAGTGGTTGGGTGATGCCAGGTCTTGTATTCAAGTGGTTTCCTGTGTGTGAGTTCTCACTATTTGATACTCCCTAGAGCTAATTCTCTGGTAGTCTAGGGTCTTGGAGTCAGTGCTCCCACTCCAAAGGCTCAGAGCTTGATCTCTGGTCAGGAATGAAGATTCCAGAGGTGGTTTTTTAAATGGCATTAAGTGAGATTAAAACAAATATCCAAAAACGAGAAACCAAAGATGAACTCCAGACAAATGACAGTCACAAAATCAGGCAAATAATAACAATGGAATAAACACATATACATATCCACCCATGAGCAAAGTCAAAACAATCCAACAAAAATAAAGTACAACAGATTGACCCGGCAAACAAAGGAAATAAAAAATTATATTTACCAGTTATGAACAAAACTAACTAAAGTACAAAGTGGAAAACAAAACTAAAGCAAGGTACCAAGTGGGGAATAAAGCAATGAAAACAAAAATAACAAATATGTTGAGAGGAAAGAAAAGAAAGAAAGAATAGATAAGGAAAGTTAAGTCAAGGTAGATGAAGATTTATAGTAAAGATTAACTGCAAGGGGAAAAGAACAGGAGGAAAGGCAAGCTAAGGAATAAATGTAGAAAAAAATATAATAGGTTTAAAATAATTAAAAGTTAAAAATATAAAAAAGAGAAAAGAAAAGAAAAAAAACAGAAGAAACAAAGAAAAATGGGGAAAAAAAGGAAACCACCACAGAACTGCAAAAGCCCAATGTAGATGCAGAGGTTTAGAATAAAAAAATGTGACTGAATATACACATATACATATAAACCCATAAGCAAAATCAAAACAGTCCAACAAAAATAAAGTACAATAGATTGACCTGACAAACAAAGGAAACCAAAAATTATATCTACCAGAACAAAGCTAACTAAAGCACAAACTGGAAAACAAAACTAAAGCAAAGTGCCAATTGGGGAATAAAGCAATGAAAATAAAACTAACAAATATGTTGAGAGGAATGGAAAGAAAGAAAAGAAAGAAAGAATATATATGCAAAGTTAAATAGAGGTAGATAAAGAAGATTTATATATATTAAGGATTAACTGCAAGGGGGAAAGAACAGTAGGAAATGCAAACAAAGGAATAAATGTAGAAAAATAATAATAGGTTTAAAAAATTAAAATTAAAAACAAGAGAAAAGAAAAATAAAAAAGGAAAACTCCCCAGAATTGCAAAAGCCCAACGTAGAGGCAGATGTTTATAACAAAAGTAAAAAATGTGACCGAGAAAAAAAAGTAGAAAAAGAAAAGCTCAAAAGCTTAATTAGATTTCATAGTGCCAATAAGCAAATGGCAACCCACTCCAGTGCTCTTGCCTAGAGAATCCCAGGGACGGCGGAGCCTGGTAGGCTGCCGTCTATGGGGTCGCACAGAGTCGGACACGACTGAAGCAACTTAGTAGCAGCAGCAGCAGTGCCGATAAAATCAACTACAGCAGAGCGGGGAGAGAAAAGGAAAAAAACTCCAAAAGAATCTACAGAACAAGCCAAAACATAAGAATAGTAAATATCCTTCTTGAGGCACTGCTGTCAGAGTTCTTTCACTCGCTGGGAGTCACCGTCCACCTCACCTCCCTAGGATGCCCTCCAATACTGTGCTGATCTCTGGACCTGTTGTGGGACTCTCAGATTCTAATCTGGTTCTCCTCCTCTGTGTTTTGTCTCCAATGTCCACAGCTATCAGAACTAGTGTGTTTTCTTTTGTGGGAACTCTAAATGACCTTGTATATATTCCATAGACACAGAGTCTGCCTAGTTGATCATATGGATTTAATCTGCAGCTTGTACAGCTGGTGGGAAGGTTTTGGGTCTTCTTTAGTCACACTGCCCCTGGATTTCAATTGTGGTTTTATTTCCACCTCTGCATGTGGGTTGTCCACTGGAGTTTGCTCTTGAGGCTTCCCTGAAGGACTTGGGTTTGCCCCTGTGAGGGCCACATGTGGAGGTGGTGCAGCTGCTTGGATTGCAGGGGTTCTGGCAGCACCAGGTACTTAGGGTAGTTGGCAGGTAGGGCAGCAGGAAATATAGTGCTTTAGAAAAGTATGGCAACCAGTATTGGCGAATACACTCCATATTCTTGCCCAGAGAATCCCTCTCCCTGACAGAGAAGCCTGGAAGGCCACACTCTATAGGGTCTCAGTCGGACATTTCCAAAGCGACTTTTTTGCCTGTGGCAGCTCTGCCCCAGTGAGAGTTGAGCGTGAAGTTGGCACAGCTGCTTGGCTTGCGGGGACCCTGGCTGTGCCAATTGTGCAGGGACACAGACTGCCTCTGCTTGCAGGAGTTATGACCCTATCAGAGTCTTTTTTCAAGCCTCTTGTAGCTAGCAATCAGAAGGCCTCTTTGGCCAAAGGCCTCTTTGGCCAGTCTTTCTCTGTAGCTCTGCCCATTCAGGCACTTAGAGAGCTCTCTTGCCTAGGGTCCTCTGTTATTCAGCATGTCAGGCACATAGAGGGGGCCCCCCTGGCTGGGGTCCTACTCTGTAGTTTGGCATGTCAGGCACTTAAAGGGTCACCCTGAGTGGGGTCCTACTCTGTAGTTCAGTGCATCCAGAGTTTGATGGGCCAGCCTTTCTATTGTTCGGCTGCCAATGCTGGCATGTTGGGGGAGAGAGGCTCTGGTGATGGCTCCACCCCCTATGCGTGACTGAGCATGGCCTTTAGCCTTGCTTCCACGGCCACCTGGCTTTCCTCCATAAGCATTTCCCTCACATCCCCTCAATCTGTCTCTCCATAGTCAACAGCAGCCCTCACCCTGGGATTGCTCCATAATCCCTATACTCCAGCTCCCAGCTGCTGCGCCTTCCAGGGGATCTATGTCCCTGTCCAGGGTATATATGGCTGTGGCAAGGACTGTCTGATTCTCACTCCATTTAGGCTGCCATAGATCAGCTGTTTCACTTTCAGCCTTAAATGTTTCTCCTCCTACTCAGACAATTGCCCTGATGTGGGGATTGGACCCCTGCTTCAGTTCCCCCATTCGCCAAGGTCAGGTCCAATCCTACTAACACTTCTGTTTTTTGCACGGGTCTATATGTTCTTTTCCGCTGGTCAGGTACTCCTGTCCGCTCTCAGCTGGTGTTCTGCGTGCACTTTTGTGTCTGAAGGTGTATTCCTGATGTTTCCATGGAGAGAGATGTACTCCATGTCCACCTACTCCTCTGCCATCTTGTTCTCCAGTTGAGCATATTTTTATGTCAGTCTCTAATTTCCTTTTTTCTGCTCCACTGATCTATGTGTCTATCCCTTTACCAATACCACTCTGCCTTAGTTTGCTAGGGCTGCCTAACAAAGTGTGACAGACCAGGTGGCTTAAAATAGAAATTGATTTTCTCACAGTTCTGGAGGCTTAGATCAAGGTGTTGGCAGGACTGGTTTCTTCTGAGGGCCTCTCTCCTTGGCTTGTAGATGGCCATCCTCTCCCTAAATCTTCACCTGATCTTCCCTCCGTGCTTGTCTGAATTCTAATCTTTTCTTATAAGGATACCATTCATATTGAATTAGGTCCAACCATAAAACATATCTCACCTTAATTTGAGACGTACTGTACTGGTGGCAAGATTACTATTTTACTAGATTGCTTATGAATGTTAATGGCTGTTATTTCTACTACAAGCTTTAAAAATAAACACAAAATATCTCAAGTGATTAGAAAAATTTTATTCATCATCCCAAACAGGATTATATATTACAAATTCTGATCAAAATAATATTAAAGGTGTTTTCAGTAGTACCACAAACTATCTGTACCTGAAGATAAAGTCAAATAGTAAACTAAATGGCAACCCATGCCAGTATTCTTGCCTGGAGAATCCCATGGACAGAGGAGCCTGGCAGGCTACAGTCCATGGGGTTGCAAAGTGTTGGGCACGACTTAGCAACTAAACAAAGTATACACTGAAATTTACTCACATTTAAAATATCACTTTGTTTAGAAAAATTAACATTTTTCTGGTTATGATGTAAGACACACAAATAGCTACTTTGATTTTTATTTAACAAACACATGAACCATTCCCCATGCTCCAAATGAGTCACCATAAGTCTATAAAATCTTGTAATTTTTTAATGGTACTTGAGACAGTTTACATTGTTTTATAGAACAAAATACAGTACTTCTAATTTTCCTCATACTGCCTTTCAACTCCACGGTGAGAGCTGTGCATAAAAACATAGCAGCTTGGGTGGCTCATGGGTTCCAACATAATCTCCACATTGGGTTGGGTTGGGGGATAGCAAGGAAGGCATTCTAAGATATAAATTCTGAGAATAAAGAAACAGAGATTTCCCTCAAGAAAATTTATACTTGTCTCCTTTATAAGCACAGGTCCCATACAAAAAGTATTACCACTGAATTGCTCTGTCTGACTTATAAGCTATAATTAAGATTCCAGTCTGATGTGGAGCAGCTTAAAATAGCATCACAGACCCTGTTGATTCTTGCCTAGTTGAAACAGAAACATAAATTTGAGGGAAGAAGGTGGAAATGATTATTATCAATTCCCCTTTAATAATACTGGTATAGGTATCCATGGGCACAGAAAATTAAGTAAAGTAAGTATTCCAAATTCTCTCCCTCTCCAAATCACTTATATTTGATTTTGGCTGGGCAGAGATTTACTAACAAGGAGGTGAGGGATTACTTCCAGGAAAAGCTATAATATTGAGACAGAAGTTCAGGGCAGAGCAAGCACCAAATATAGGGAAGTACAGAGAGTGACCTGCTTGGGACCTAGGAACTAGGTAGCATATGGAATAGCATAAGGAGACCCTAGAGGACAAGCGCTTGACTAATAAAATGAAAATACTTGTTCAATTTAGAGAAGGAAGCACCATGGTAATATCTCTGAATTCATAAACCATATAATTCAATGCCTTATTATAATGAAACATTCTTTTTTTCCTAAGCAAATTTAGTCATGCAATCTTCTGAGTAGGGACTGTGCCCTACCCCAGTGTCTCCCATCCCATTTGAAGAATAATTAGAAGAGGATTTGGAAGAAACAGAACATTTCTTGAGTATTTACCTAATTCTAGGTCGACACTAAGTACACTTCATTTAAACCTAACTTTAAAAAGTCAGAAATATCCATCATTTCACCAGTTCACTCATATGGAAACTGAAGCTATGAGGTTCCCTACCATAAATCCCACATAATGAAGCTGGGACTCAAACTCCTGCCTAATTTAAAACTTTGTGCCCTTTTATGCTAATATGCCACTTTCTGTTAAGTGACATGTCAGAGGTGACTACCCTTGGTTGCAGGTCAGGAAGCAACAGTTAGAACTGGACAAGGAACAGACTGGTTCCAAATAGGAAAAGGAGGAAGTCAGGCTGTATATTGTCACCCTGCTTATTTAACTTATATGCAGAGTACATCATGAGTTTGATCATATGGATTTAATCTGCAGCTTGTACAGCTGGTGGGAAGGTTTTGGGTCTTCTTTAGTCACACTGCCCCTGGATTTCAATTGTGGTTTTATTTCCACCTCTGCATGTGGGTTGTCCACTGGAGTTTGCTCTTGAGGCTTCCCTGAAGGACTTGGGTTTGCCCCTGTGAGGGCCACATGTGGAGGTGGTGCAGCTGCTTGGATTGCAGGGGTTCTGGCAGCACCAGGTACTTAGGGTAGTTGGCAGGTAGGGCAGCAGGAAATATAGTGCTTTAGAAAAGTATGGCAACCAGTATTGGCGAATACACTCCATATTCTTGCCCAGAGAATCCCTCTCCCTGACAGAGAAGCCTGGAAGGCCACACTCTATAGGGTCTCAGTCGGACATTCCCAAAGCGACTTTTTTGCCTGTGGCAGCTCTGCCCCAGTGAGAGTTGAGCGTGAAGTTGGCACAGCTGCTTGGCTTGCGGGGACCCTGGCTGTGCCAATTGTGCAGGGACACAGACTGCCTCTGCTTGCAGGAGTTATGACCCTATCAGAGTCTTTTTTCAAGCCTCTTGTAGCTAGCAATCAGAAGGCCTCTTTGGCCAAAGGCCTCTTTGGCCAGTCTTTCTCTGTAGCTCTGCCCATTCAGGCACTTAGAGAGCTCTCTTGCCTAGGGTCCTCTGTTATTCAGCATGTCAGGCACATAGAGGGGGCCCCCCTGGCTGGGGTCCTACTCTGTAGTTTGGCATGTCAGGCACTTAAAGGGTCACCCTGAGTGGGGTCCTACTCTGTAGTTCAGTGCATCCAGAGTTTGATGGGCCAGCCTTTCTATTGTTCAGCTGCCAATGCTGGCATGTTGGGGGAGAGAGGCTCTGGTGATGGCTCCACCCCCTATGCGTGACTGAGCATGGCCTTTAGCCTTGCTTCCACGGCCACCTGGCTTTCCTCCATAAGCATTTCCCTCACATCCCCTCAATCTGTCTCTCCATAGTCAACAGCAGCCCTCACCCTGGGATTGCTCCATAATCCCTATACTCCAGCTCCCAGCTGCTGCGCCTTCCAGGGGATCTATGTCCCTGTCCAGGGTATATATGGCTGTGGCAAGGACTGTCTGATTCTCACTCCATTTAGGCTGCCATAGATCAGCTGTTTCACTTTCAGCCTTAAATGTTTCTCCTCCTACTCAGACAATTGCCCTGATGTGGGGATTGGACCCCTGCTTCAGTTCCCCCATTCGCCAAGGTCAGGTCCAATCCTACTAACACTTCTGTTTTTTGCACGGGTCTATATGTTCTTTTCCGCTGGTCAGGTACTCCTGTCCGCTCTCAGCTGGTGTTCTGCGTGCACTTTTGTGTCTGAAGGTGTATTCCTGATGTTTCCATGGAGAGAGATGTACTCCATGTCCACCTACTCCTCTGCCATCTTGTTCTCCAGTTGAGCATATTTTTATGTCAGTCTCTAATTTCCTTTTTTCTGCTCCACTGATCTATGTGTCTATCCCTTTACCAATACCACTCTGCCTTAGTTTGCTAGGGCTGCCTAACAAAGTGTGACAGACCAGGTGGCTTAAAATAGAAATTGATTTTCTCACAGTTCTGGAGGCTTAGATCAAGGTGTTGGCAGGACTGGTTTCTTCTGAGGGCCTCTCTCCTTGGCTTGTAGATGGCCATCCTCTCCCTAAATCTTCACCTGATCTTCCCTCCGTGCTTGTCTGAATTCTAATCTTTTCTTATAAGGATACCATTCATATTGAATTAGGTCCAACCATAAAACATATCTCACCTTAATTTGAGACGTACTGTACTGGTGGCAAGATTACTATTTTACTAGATTGCTTATGAATGTTAATGGCTGTTATTTCTACTACAAGCTTTAAAAATAAACACAAAATATCTCAAGTGATTAGAAAAATTTTATTCATCATCCCAAACAGGATTATATATTACAAATTCTGATCAAAATAATATTAAAGGTGTTTTCAGTAGTACCACAAACTATCTGTACCTGAAGATAAAGTCAAATAGTAAACTAAATGGCAACCCATGCCAGTATTCTTGCCTGGAGAATCCCATGGACAGAGGAGCCTGGCAGGCTACAGTCCATGGGGTTGCAAAGTGTTGGGCACGACTTAGCAACTAAACAAAGTATACACTGAAATTTACTCACATTTAAAATATCACTTTGTTTAGAAAAATTAACATTTTTCTGGTTATGATGTAAGACACACAAATAGCTACTTTGATTTTTATTTAACAAACACATGAACCATTCCCCATGCTCCAAATGAGTCACCATAAGTCTATAAAATCTTGTAATTTTTTAATGGTACTTGAGACAGTTTACATTGTTTTATAGAACAAAATACAGTACTTCTAATTTTCCTCATACTGCCTTTCAACTCCATGGTGAGAGCTGTGCATAAAAACATAGCAGCTTGGGTGGCTCATGGGTTCCAACATAATCTCCACATTGGGTTGGGTTGGGGGATAGCAAGGAAGGCATTCTAAGATATAAATTCTGAGAATAAAGAAACAGAGATTTCCCTCAAGAAAATTTATACTTGTCTCCTTTATAAGCACAGGTCCCATACAAAAAGTATTACCACTGAATTGCTCTGTCTGACTTATAAGCTATAATTAAGATTCCAGTCTGATGTGGAGCAGCTTAAAATAGCATCACAGACCCTGTTGATTCTTGCCTAGTTGAAACAGAAACATAAATTTGAGGGAAGAAGGTGGAAATGATTATTATCAATTCCCCTTTAATAATACTGGTATAGGTATCCATGGGCACAGAAAATTAAGTAAAGTAAGTATTCCAAATTCTCTCCCTCTCCAAATCACTTATATTTGATTTTGGCTGGGCAGAGATTTACTAACAAGGAGGTGAGGGATTACTTCCAGGAAAAGCTATAATATTGAGACAGAAGTTCAGGGCAGAGCAAGCACCAAATATAGGGAAGTACAGAGAGTGACCTGCTTGGGACCTAGGAACTAGGTAGCATATGGAATAGCATAAGGAGACCCTAGAGGACAAGCGCTTGACTAATAAAATGAAAATACTTGTTCAATTTAGAGAAGGAAGCACCATGGTAATATCTCTGAATTCATAAACCATATAATTCAATGCCTTATTATAATGAAACATTCTTTTTTTCCTAAGCAAATTTAGTCATGCAATCTTCTGAGTAGGGACTGTGCCCTACCCCAGTGTCTCCCATCCCATTTGAAGAATAATTAGAAGAGGATTTGGAAGAAACAGAACATTTCTTGAGTATTTACCTAATTCTAGGTCGACACTAAGTACACTTCATTTAAACCTAACTTTAAAAAGTCAGAAATATCCATCATTTCACCAGTTCACTCATATGGAAACTGAAGCTATGAGGTTCCCTACCATAAATCCCACATAATGAAGCTGGGACTCAAACTCCTGCCTAATTTAAAACTTTGTGCCCTTTTATGCTAATATGCCACTTTCTGTTAAGTGACATGTCAGAGGTGACTACCCTTGGTTGCAGGTCAGGAAGCAACAGTTAGAACTGGACAAGGAACAGACTGGTTCCAAATAGGAAAAGGAGGAAGTCAGGCTGTATATTGTCACCCTGCTTATTTAACTTATATGCAGAGTACATCATGAGAAACGCTGGGCTGGAGGAAGCACAAGCTAGAATCAAGATTGCTGGGAGAAATCTCAATAACCTCAGATATGCAGATGACACCACCCTTACGGCAGAAAGTGATGAACAAAAGAGTCTCTTGATGAAAGTGAAAGAGGAGAGTGAAAAAGTTGGCTTAAAGCTCAACATTCAGAAAACGAAGATCATGGCATCTGGTCCTATCACTTCATGGGAAATAGATGGGGAAACAGTGGCTGACTTTATTCTTATGGGCTCCAAAATCACAGCAGATGGTGATTGCAGCCATGAAATTAAAAGACACTTACTCCTTGGAAGGAAAGTTAGGATCAACCTAGACATCATATTAAAAAGTAGAGACATTACTTTGCCAACGAAGGTCCATCTAGTCAAGGCTATGGTTTTTCCAGTGGTCATGTATGGATGTGAGAGTTGGACTATAAAGAAAGCTGAGCACCGAAGAGTTGATGCTTTTGAACTATGGTGTTGGAGAAGCCTCCAAGAGTCCCTTGGACTGCAAGGAGATCAAACCAGTCCATCCTAAAGGAGATCAGTCCTGGGTGTTCATTGGAAGGACTGATGTTGAAGCTGAAACTCATACTTTGGCCACCTGATACTGTCTCATTAGAAAAGACCCTGATGCTGGGAAAGATTGAGGGCAAGAGGAGAAGGGCATGACAGAGGATGAGATAGTTGGATGGCATCACCGACTCAATGGACATGGGTTTGGGTGGACTCCAGGACTTGGTGATGGACAGGGAGGCCTGGCATGCTGTGGTTTATGGGGTCACAAAGAGTCAGACATGACTAAGTGACTGAACTGAACTGAGCCTGGGACTTAGTGACAGAGGAAGAGGAGGAAGAAAGAGAAATAGCTGCTGGGACATTTCTTCAGAGAAATCCTCCTGACTGATCAAAAACTAGAATTTTTCCCAGGCTTTAAAGCTGTTACAAATTATGACTATGTGTTAGAAGGTGGGAATGTGGCACTTTCTCTGCCCAGATTTTGAGGGAGAAATGTCCCCTGAGGATTTATAACATGGAGAACAAAAGAACTGTTCAGTTTCCAGAAGATGGAACTAGGGACTTACAGATATTGGCAGCCTTAGCCTTGTGACAGTGGGTGAGGGTTTACTGGAGTGTGGGAACTCACTACAAGTGTGTTTCCTAGATACAGCTCTGGTCCCAATCTATAAACCCCTGCTTTCCTATGTAATTTCTTGCTGTCCTATGTGCCATTTGAAGTTTTATAGCCTATAAGACTAGAATCCATGGTTTAGGGTCACAAAGAAAAAAGAAATGAGCACAGTCTATTCTCAATTATTTGCATCCATAAGAGAGTATCAATAAAGAGTAAGAGAAAGGAGTCTGCAGAAATTGGCACTTCGTGGACTGGTGCTAATAGTTTCCTGGAGAAGTGGAAGATACAAGTAGAAATGGGATACATCTTGAGCCTAAGGGAATCAGATGCTCCTGGATATTAAGAATATCATAACCAAAGGCTAATGCCTCCAAACATGAACTATTTCACCGTTTGGAGATAAGGTATGTTTTAGATAAAGTTATGAAGACAGTGTAAGCATTTTGGACAAGAAAGAAACACTTGCCTTTATCACCTCAGGCTCTCAATCTGAGCAGAAAGATATTAAGTGGGGAATGGTAAAAACATCCTGTAAACTTCTCGGTCAAGCATGTTAAGCAGGCATAAAGATTCTGTGCTGTGGGACTTCCCTGGTGGTCCAGTGGTTAAGACTTGGTGCTTCCTGTGCAAGGGGTACAGATTTGATCCCTGGTTGGGGATCAAAGGTCCCACATGCTGAGTGTAAGCGTTAGTCATTCATGTCTGACTCCTTGCGATCCCATGGACTGTAGCTTGCCAGGTTCCTCTGTCCATGGATTTCTCCAGGCAAAAATAGTGGAGTGGGGTAGCCATTCCCTTCTCCAGAGGATCTTCCTGACACAACCAAAAAAATTTTTTTAATTAAAAAAAAAAGACACTGTGCTGTGATCAGTGAAGCAGGTATGTACTGGGAGTCATGGCACTCTTGAGTTAAGAGACCCAACTGTTTCTTGCTCAGCTCACTCCTTTCTGCGCTTGTTTATTCAGCTATAAAATAAAAGGGTTAAAACGAATGTTGCAGTAAGGCTCCCTCTGGCTCTTAAAATTCAAGTGCAAGCTGATTTTCACAAGAGTGCTAACGTGTTTGGGGGGAATGGTGGCACACATTCTGCCATCTAGTGGTCATATTTCAGGGTTTGTCCCACTGCTCAGCTTCTCAGGATGGCTCCATTTGGAGAACTGAGATTTTATTCCAGGATCCAGATGTCAGCAGTTGCAGCAGAGGCAAGAAGGACAAGAGCTCCTTGCTTAGAGAAGGAATGAGTGGCCACCTGGTTGTCAAGTGAGAGACTGTCAATCTTGACTCTCAGGACCTCTCTGGGGACATCCATGGATGTATAACTTCTACCAAGTTAACATAAGAGGTTTTCTCCTGGGAAGACAGGCAAACTGTACATGGAAATGGTCAGATTAGGAAAATCACTGCTGGAATACGTAGGTGAGGAAAGAAAAGTGATTTGATGAGGCGCTGATTAGCGGATCCAGGGTCTCTGGTCATTTAGCAGAGTGCAATGGTTAAGAAGTACAGAATGAAGTATAACTGAATCTATCAGAACAAGCCTGACCTTCAGAGTTTAGGGAAGGGCTTTCATTCTGCAAATTTAAGGTAGGATCCAAGATCTGAAGCCTGTGAAACCAGAAGACAGTAAAAAAAAAAAAGGTATTTGAGCAGCCAGTTGTGTACAGGGGGATAGATATGGAACCTCTATCAACGTGGACAAGATAGTTTAAACTCTGAACCCTTCAGGGACAGATAAAAGGAAATAACCTAAAGAGAGAGTGGGTAAGACCCTCCCACCCTGGCGAACAGTGGGAAACCCAATCTGAAAGGGGTAGAAATGTGTAGTGTATGCACTTCTAGATGTTAAGTTTGCGCAAACGTTTCTCACTAAACAAGCTGGATTTTGCCCAGGAACACTAAAATTACCTGTTAAAATTTTTCGATCATGAAAAAGAAAAAGTTAAGGTTCAGCTATTTAGAATTTGGGTATAATTTCTATGGGCTGATTTTCTAGCAAAGATAAAGTTGATTACAATGACCTGTCATTTGGGGACAAGTTTACTGGTAACCCTAAAAACTTAATTATGTTATTTATGAGTAGACTCAATGACAATGCACTGAAAGTTCATCCTAAGAGAGGAAGGTCATTGGTTATCATGTATCAAAAAAAGTTTTTGTTATTTTTTAATTTGGAGTGGTGTGGTCATAGGTTGTACCTCTTCCCAACTTTGCTTTAGGAAAACTTTCAGCCCATTCTCTCTTCTGGTTTCCATCTATGATATTATTATTATTCTCTAGTTTTAGAGGAAAATCTGCCAGTTTGGTCCAGAAAGTAGTCCTAAGCAGCCTAGATAAAATGTAAGATGGCTTCCTATCTGGACAAAGAAAAAATAGCATGCTTCCTGTACCTGATATCCCTTTACCTATCACTTAGAATACACAATCAAAGTGACTCATGAAGAGATGGGGAGACACAGCCATCCCAGCCCACTCAGAGATGTATCTTCAAGGGAGAAAAGAAACCAGGGGTTTCAGAGTGGGCAGTACTTGATAAAGTAGGGATGTTTCAGTTCTTGCTCCCCTCCAATATTCAATAGAGAGGACAACTGGGAATGGATACAAACTTTATAAACACGGTGATCTCAGGCGGGGAACAAGCTGCCAGGTTTGCCACTTATGTGCATTTCAGAATCCTGATGTAGTGTTGGAAGAGGAGAGGGAACAGGCAGGTTTACATACCATGGAAATTGGTTCTTGGCCGTAAGTGAAAGATATGGAACTGTAATTGATGAATAAATACAATGAGGAGTACATTTAGAAAAAGTAGAGGTATTGCTATTAGTATTTTAGGGTTAACATTAAAATTGGGATCGATAAGGATTATAAATTCACAAAATATTAAGTGACCATGAATCGCTCATATTTTACCTATTGATTGAGAATGAAATAAGGAAAGTAAGTTTTATGAAATCACAGCCCTTTTGAAATCATGTCTGGTAGCATAGTCTCACTTGAATGATTTGTCAAATGAGTACTATCAGGTCAATGAAAATATTCTCACAATGGCTGGAAACTGAAGCATCATATACACATAAGTTTTCTTTTCACTTCAAATATGAAAATAGAAGGTGTATGAAGATTTACATATCTTTGACAAGACTAGAAATAAACTGTCATTTTCTTATATGATGCCCTGTGCTCTAAATCAATTCCATACCAGGTTGCTTGTAAAAGGAATCGCCTCACGTCTTTTCTTGACATCACCTGAAATCTGACCGCTTGATTATTAACTCAGCCTCCACAACCTTAAAAGTAGCCCTAACATACAGGCTTAAAGGAGTTATTCCTTTTTACTGGTATATACCCTTTCTTAATTGCACCTGGTAAGCCCACCTTCCAGTGCAAACATTATTTAACATTCTGAAAGCACTTACAGAACATATCATATTCTATATAAGGAATATTCTTCAAAGGGTGAGAGGGTTTCCCTCAAAGGAAGTGGGTTGCTTAACAAAGGGAGGGGGAAAAGAGGCAGGCATCTGTCTCACTCATGTCTGCCTCGCCACCGTAACCTAGTTCACCTGGCACATGGAGACTCTAATAAATATCAGATGAGAGAACTGTATCAGATGGCTCAGGAGTTAGGACTCTGTATCTTCAACCTTCTCATATTTCTTTGGTTCCTACTTATGTTTGACATGTATCTTTTTAAACAGTCATCTCCCTTTTGTGCAGGAGGGAATTCTATTAATACCATTTTGACCTACTGTCTCAGTACAATTGGATAACTTCATCCCACTCAGAAACAGGCCAGACTCCATTGGGCCACACGTTTGGGGGAGAACGCTTCCAGTCCCATGTCTTTATAGGAATCTTCCAGGTCTTACCATAGTTGGCTTCGATGTATTCTACGGTTTCACAGGGCACACGAAACTTTGTGTCTACAAACTCAGTCCAGCACAGTGTAAACTTGGGAAACAGGTACCTGTGGCAAAACAGGCAATGTGGAGAGGAGTTAGGCTCCAACAGTGGAAGTTTAATTAAGGAACCCACAGCTAGTGTACTCTGGGCCAAAGGACAGTCCTCTCCCACTAAACAGCTTTGGGGAACAGATACAGGGGACATTTTGTTGTTAATTGTCCAGCATCTCCTTCCTTTTCTAATGTTAACTGTATCCCAATTTCACTCCCCTAGTCCCAGTCCCTATGTTCCAAAAGTGGCTGACTCCACTCCTAGGCTCCAGAGATGGGCAAAAAAGACTCAGACCTAACCAGTAAATTATAGTCATTAGGTCAGGGAAGGGAATTTAAACAAATTAGGCAAATGGAAGTCAGTCTTGGAATTTCTGTTGGAACTACCGGGGAAAGAATTGTTCTTGTGCAGAGGTTTCTAAGCTGTGGGATGGAAGCTGAGAACTGCTGGTGGCCATCTTTGTTGTTAGCAGGGAGAGCCTGTCTGAGACTGCAGTTAAAGCAAAAAGTTGCCAAAAGATGGAGGCAAATGATAAGAGTCTGGAAAACCCCGGGGAAGTGTTTGGGTTTGGCCGTGACAATTCCTTAAATACATAAATATATAAATATTCTTTTTAAATACATTTCTAGTATTTGAAATTCGTACACATCGAGGGAGGCACATATAGCAAGTGAGAGAGGAAACAAAACCTTCCTAGTTAGCCAGAGAACCTAAATCAGTCCTGGCAATATATGACATTTTCCAACAACAGCATCACAAATACTTGTGTCTTTATGACAGGTCAAGTTAATTTCTCTGTCCTGGGTTTCACTGTGGTCCTAAATGGCTTTTGATAACACTAGATAGCTAAAGAAAAAATTCCCAGGCTCAGTCAGAGTATTTCTTAAACTCTTTTTCTAACTTGTACAGTAGTGAGAATTTCATACCACAATATGTGAACAAGGTAAGATCCAATATATATTGGCTTTTTAAGCAAAGCTTCACCCCACCCCCTCCTCAGATGCAGGAACACAGATCCTAAGCTTGGATGTTCAGTATTTCAACAATAATTCTCTGAAGAAAAAAAAAAAGTTATACAAACCACCTTCTTCCTGCTCTGCCTTTTATCACGTGCCCTTTTTAATTTCTATTCTCAGTCTCAAACTTTTTTCCTTCTTATTTTTAATAGGTTGCACATCATTAAATCTCTATCAAATTCGAACTGCTACTAAAAGAACCCAACTAAAGAACACTAAAATAAGCAGCATCCGTATAAGGTGATGCTTCCTTCACAGCATGGACTTTTCAGGGAAAAAGATAGGCATGACTCTAAGATGCTCTCCCAGGCTTCTTCCTTGATTCCATTCCTCACAAGAACCCACCCCCCCTCACCCTTTTCCCCTTTCTTTTATCTCAAATGCAAAAGAATCTCTCTAAGCTAGCCCAAGGAATATGTTATAATGAATTTAACTCAACTCATAGCAGAATTATTTCAATTAGTAAGTTTTGTTACTAAAACACGTTTCTTAAAGGTATTTTGGATCAGCAAAAAGCTCTACATTACAAAGGGAACTAGCAGGTTTGTTAGATTTAAGTTTATATAGTTTATATTATAGACTGTGTTGTTGCTTTCTGAGAAATATTTCTGTGTTGTTGCTTTCTGAGAAATATTTCTTTCCTTCACAACATGGTAAGAACCTTTAGTAATAAGATTTGAAGTAGCAATACCAGAGATGAAAGAAATGTAAAATATCAGAGGATTAAATAAAAAAGGAACAGAGAAAAAACAGATTCAAAGTGTAATCATATTATAGAAAAAGGGATCTAACGGGGATGTTCTTCAAGGAAAGGTCAGTTCTCATATATTTTGCTTCTCAATATCATGTTTTACTACCAGATGAACTTAAAGCCACAGATGAAAATGACAGGCTGAGGAATTCTAAAGAAAGCAACAAGTCCCTTCTACCCAAACCAATAGGTGCTGGCAGTTAATAGACAATCCCAGCTGGCTTCTATGAAAAGAAGGCAACAGCAAATTTCAATGCTGAAGAAGAAATAGGATACAGCATAGTTCCACCATCTGCTGGTCCCAGTTTTACTCTGCACACTCATATTCATGGAATTGCTTATTTTGCCATGAGATATAACCATCCATCATCAGCCTCTACCATTATCTGCAATCAGATGCTGGTCAGCAGAATGTCCACCTGTCACATCTTATCAAGTTGACATACTGAAGTTGAAATAAGACAGAAATCATGGTCTATCTAGTAAAATAGGCCAGGAAACTTCTCTCTCGAATTTTATCCTCTACAGTTTTAGAAAAGAGGTCCAAGAATGAAAGAATGAAAAACCGTCCCATTTAGATCCCTGGCATGCTGCAGTCCACGGGGTCACAAAGAGTCGGACATGACCGAGTGATTGAACCAAACTGAACTGAAAAGAATGAAAAACCAGGATGACAGAGTGGGTGAGAATACTACAAATTTTATCAAAGCTTTCATAAAATAAAATGTTCAAAGCTTTCACTGAACAATGAAAGATTTACAAACAAAAACATTTAAAATATATAGAAGTCTTAAAATTACTCAAAGACAATTTAACTCAAATATTAATTTTTGTAAATAGAAATATCCCTAAAACTGTGGTTTTCTTTTCACCAGATAATTTTTAAGCCTTTCAGCAAAAAGAAAACTCTAGCTTCCTAGGAAAAGAGGGAAAGTAAACAAACCATAAAATGTAAAAATTGACTGTAAAATGGGATTGTGGAGAGGAAGTTGTGGGGGTAGGGTGTTAAGTGACTCAGAACAGCACACTCTGTCCAGGTTACCAGTGAATAATAACTAAGACTATAATATAGTCAATGTTATTTTAGCTTTTAAAGCCCAGATTAAATTATCCTAAGCAGTTTTTACTTTAAAGCTCTGAGATAGGATCCAAAATGTGAACAGATTTAATTCAGACTAAGCAAGCCCCAATCAGAATGTAATTTCAAGGGATCTTATCACACAAAAAAAATCCATTTATTTTCTATTTCATACCGCTTTTACTTCATTTTAGTTTTGCAAAAAACAGTAGTTAGAATTTAGTTGGAATAGATCATTTTTTCCCTCACAGACATCCTTAAAATCTGTAAAACTACTTATTGGTGGCTGGATAAACTAATTTCATCAATTGTACAAACTATAAACATAATAGCTAAGTGACAAACACTGGTTTTACTGTTGTTAGTTCAGTTCAGTTCAGTCACCCAGTCGTGTCCGACTCTTTGCGACCCCATGAATTGCAGCACGCCAGGCCTCCCTATCCATCACCATCTCCCGGAGTTCACTCAGACTCACGTCCATCGAGTCCATGATGCCATCCAGCCATCTCATCCTCGGTCGTCCCCTTCTCCTCCTGCCCCCAATCCCTCCCAGCATCAGAGTCTTTTCCAATGAGTCAACTCTTCGCATGAGGGGGCCAAAGTACTGGAGTTTCAGCTTTAGCATCATTCCTTCCAAAGAAATCCCAGGGTTGATCTCCTTCAGAATGGACTGGTTGGATCTCCTTGCAGTCCAAGGGACGAGTCTTCTCCAACACCACAGTTCAAAAGCATCGATTCTTCGGCGCTCAGCTTTCTTCACAGTCCAACTTTCACATCCATACATGACCACAGGAAAAACCAGAGCCTTGACTAGGTGGACCTTAGTCGGCAAAGTAATGTCTCTGCTTTTGAATATACTATCCAGGTTGGTCATAACTTT
>SJYX01020588.1:75160-175988 GCA_006410675.1 Oreotragus oreotragus | reverse complement strand
CAGTCGTGTCCGACTCTGTGTGACCCCATAGATGGCAGCCCACCAGGCTCCCCCATCCCTGGGATTCTCCAGGCAAGAACACTGGAGTGGGTTGCCATTTCCTTCTCCAATGCATGAAAGAGAAAAGTGAAAGTGAAGTCGCTCAGTCTGTCCGACTGTTAGCGACCCCATGGACTGCAGCCCACCAGGCTACTCCGTCCATTGGATTTTCCAGGCAAGAGTACTGGGGTGGAGTGCCACTGCCTTCCCCGATAAATTTGCTAAGTTATAGATTTTTTTGTTTTTCTTTTTCAACATTTTAAATTAGTTTTTCAAGGTGCAATTTACACATAATGAAAAGCACCCATTTCAAATTCTGACAGATATATACCTGGGTTACCACTAAAATAATCAAGATATAAAACATTTCTACCACCCTGCTTCCCTAAAGCTCTCTGTGCTTCTGTGGCAGGCATAGAGTCAATCCACCGTGGCCCCTGGTGATCAATGACCTTTTTATATTCTTGACTGCTTTTGCCTGCTTTACAATCTCAAATAAATGCAGGTACATAGTACATATTCTGCCTATCTGACTTCTTCCACTTAACACAAGGTTTTGGAGATTCATCCATGTTACTGCATGTATCAGAGAGCCTATGAGTGGGGAGTCAACAACCAATATCACTTTTACTTCTTTTGAAGCTGTGACTGAAAATAAGTGAGGTAACAACTTCATGGCTTTGATTCTCCAAAGGTGCTAGGTTGGATCAAGTGTTTAAGAGGACTTGATATTAGTTTCCAGTAATGCTCAGGTCTCACTCAGCTTGATAGATTTATCAGGATTGATTTTACCTATAACTCAGAAAGGACAGATAAATCAGCAAAAGGACCCAAATACACCATAAGAGAGGTAAATAGAAAAGAAAAATCTATGGAAATACAAAGGAAGAGGAAATTTATTTCCATTTAGAGGAACTGAGGAGCAACTTCTAAATGGAGGCAACTCAATACCCTCGCATAGCAGAATTGGGACATGGAATGATGTCTAATAATCTGGTACTACTAGTGATATACTTAAAATCTTGGACCAATATCAAGTTTCAAAAGGCTGGGGTCTAAATGCAATGTGGGATCTTGGATTAGATCCCAGAGCAGAAAAAGGACATTAGCAGAAAAACTGGTGAAGAACAGATAACATTTAGTTAACTGTAATGCACCAAGACTGGTTTCATAGTTTTGACAAAAGTACCATGGTAACAATATGTTAACATTAAGGTAAACTGGATAACTGTATCCAGAAACTCATTATATTACCTTTTCTGTGAATCTAAAATTATCACAAAATTAGCTGTCTATTTTTTTAAAAATAGGGAAAAAAAAGGCAGGGAGAATAACGCATGCTGACAAGGACGACTGAGGAGGCCTGTAGATCTGCAAAGTGCCTTAAAAGAGTCAAAGGATAAAACAAAACACTGAGGGTAAAACCTTGTATGTTTACTGTTATTAGAAGATTGCCCAATTACCCCTCTAGTTCTCAAACAGCACAATCAAATGATAATAATAACTCCACTTCTGGGAATCTATTCAAAGAAAGAATCCATAGTAAAACTTTCACTTAATGTACAAAGATGCTCATGGAATTTTTTAGTAATAAAAAATGGAAACAATCTAAATATAAAAAGTTCAATAAACCTATTATTAGACCCTTCTCCATATTCCTCCCAAGTCTATCTAACAAACTTCTCTATATTTTATGCCACACTTCCTTGTCATTAATTCTAGATAGAGTTGATCTGTATCTCAACTATACATGACACCTATTTAAATCATGTTCTGCCAATAAAGTACTTTAATATCTGTTTCACAGTCTAGACTATGAGATTCTTGAGAGCAGAAACTAAGTTATATTCACATCAGAATCCTTGGCACATAGCAGTTAGCAAATAAACTTCAGAAATGAAATGTTAAATCATATAGGAGTCACACTTAGATAAGTCTTGTCCCACAGAGGACAAATCCAATTTTTTTGAAGATCTATACAGTAAGCAGAAACTGCATATAACAGAAGGTCTAAGGAACCCACAACTAGCCCTGGGGTAGTAAATTTTCTACCAGCGGATACAGAGATAGCTGTAATATTCTGACAATGTCAATAAACAGAAGGGCTCTTTTCATGGAGGGAGTATTAACAATATGACTGAGATTGTGGTGACAGTGTATTGTATGCGGGTTGGAATACAGGCTCTGAAGTGATATGGCCCAAGTCTGAGTCTTAGCTTTGCCTTAATTTCCTCACCCATAAAATGAGGCTGACAGTAAAACTCCCTTATAAATTTGTGGTAAAGGTTAAATGAGATGATGCATATAAAAGCTTGGCATAGTGCCTAGAACACAGTAAATATTCAATAGAAGTTAAATTTTGTTATTACCATTATTATTACCTCTTAAACTTCTGGACTCCACTTACATTAGTTGATTCAGATGTGAAGGAAAGAAATAATCCAGAGGAATCTGGGCATCTATAAGAACTGTAAAGCTGTGGAATGAATATTTCACAGCTGGAGGCAAGGTTAATATATTTATTCATCACCGTTTATCACTGGTGACTGGAACTTGGAGAAGAAAAATAAATATTAAAAATCTAGACAATATTTAAGAAGAGAATTTAGATTTTAGGTGAAAGTACAAGCTTAGACTAAGAACTAAAGATGGAAGAAATATGAGACCTGGGAAAAAAATGCTTACCCAGAGTAACTAATACAAGTTAACACTGGTTGAAAGTCCTATGCTTTTACCAGTGCAACACGAGCAGTAATAGTAAAAGAATAATAATATGGTAATTACAGTTGCAGCTGTGGCTAATACTTATACAGTACTTACTATGTGCCAGGTACTGTTTTAAATGCATTACTACACGTATTAACTCATTTAACCTATTAACTCTTAGACTGAAGCATCTGGGCTTAAGAATCCAACAGGTCTTAAGTTAAATCTTGGCCCTATCACTAATGGCCAGAGAACCTTCAGCAAGTTACTTCAGTTTTCTGAGCTTTAGATTCTTCATATCTAACTGGGAGTGAGAATATCTAACCCACAGGGAACATGTGAGGATGATCTAAGAGTAAATCATAAGTCATTGTGCCTGATATATAGGTAGATACCCTGGTAGCTATAACTTTATCATTTGCTATCAATATTGTAATCATAACTCAATCTTATGACCAAAACATCATTCTGAAGTCATGCAGAGCATGCAGAGCAAAGTTTTAAAAGGGGGAACCTTTTGCTTCCTTCCTGAGTTCCTCTTCAGCTTTATACAAAACAGTGAGAGTGAAAGTGTTAATTGCTCAGTCACATCTGACTCTTTACAACCCCATGGATTGTAGCCCGCCAGGCTCCCCTGTCCATGGAATTCTCTAGGCAAGAATATTGGAGTGGGTAGCCATTCTCTTCTTCAGGGGATCTTCCCAACCCAGGCCTCCTGTATTGCAGGCAGATGCTTAACGGTCTGAGCCATTAAAAAACGGTAAGTATTCTATTATCATTAAGTTTTTTCTCAGAATAAACTACACATGAATAAAAAGTAGATTATAAAAAGACCCTTAGACTAGCTTTAAAGATTTTTCCCTCTAGGAATAGTAGTGGTGATAATTCTACAGTTTCTTACAGTAAATAGTGCTGAAAAGAATGAAAATGGCATATGGCTGGGGGAATCTTGCAAAGAAACTACTCTTCACAACCATCCCCTGTTCTTTTCTCTGCCTTTTAAGGTCACAGTAACATGACAGAAAATCTGGGACTCAAACCATCTGTCCAGGCAGTTCTATCACTGTTCATTTCTCTCATTAAATAATCAGAACACTTCACACTTCCCAAACACTGCTACCATAAAGAGCAGTTAAAGCAGAATGAAAGAAGCTTTTTCTAGCCAGAGATGTAGTGGTTAGAAATGCACAGTTCTTTTGAGGTTTGACATGGGATCATGCCAGTGGGAACAAAGAAATCTAAGCTTTAGAAGAAAAATTAAGAATAACAGGATTATAATACAAGCTCCAGAAACAAAAGGTGACATTCTCATGAGGTCTCTAAGAACAGATGTGGCAGTTTAATATTGAGATAATTACACAGGTTTCTGATTTATAAATTTCTTATAAGACTAAGAAGAAGAATAGTTTTCTTTACTACTACTGAGAGTATTAATAATAGCAACTAATAACTTAGCACTCAAGATATGTTTCTCTTCAAAACCCTTTTCTGTGGATTAACTCAGCTCTTAAAACCATTCTATGTAGCCATTTCTATTATTATTCTCATTTTACTCTTGAGGAAATTTAGGACCAGGGAGGTTAAATAACTAGCTGGTAAAATGGAGAGCCGGGATTCAAAAGCAAACAGACTGGCTCCATACCTTTAATTTCTATGCTATACTATCTCACAGTTTGTTTGTTTGTTTTTAAGTCTGGAAATTATACATTAAGTTTGGCATCTGTATTATATTTTAATGAACAAACTAGCTAAATGTCAAAGAAATACCTCCCTATTCACCTAGCCACAGTGAGAGTGTCAACTACATATTTACTAACTTACTAAGTATTTCTGTCTTATAATCAGAGCTTACTTAGCACGAAGGTGTTTGTTGTCATAAAGCAAAATAATATTTTATAATATATGAGCTTCAGAACACACTCCAGGATCATGTCAATTTGGGGATACTTTATGACTTCAAGAAAAAAGGTATGGATTATTCTCAAATCTCCAGAACAAGGTTAATATTACATGGAGACTCCTTGCCTTTAAATAAAGATTCAAATAAAGTATGTAATGTCTATGTATCCAGGAGAAACCAGTCTGAGTTTGGAATTATTCTTCTGTGCTACACAACATTCTCCGATGTGCCCAATGGCTCAAGTTTATTCAGTGATAGAAGCCCTAATCTCAGCTAGTTGGTGAGGTAAATCTATGCTCCTGGTCATAAGAACCAGTAAGAATGACATAAGAACCATAAGAATGACAACAATGACAACAGTCACACTAACAATCATAATATTAATAACATTAAATAATTATAACAAAGGTAACCACCACTTACTGATAATAAGGGCTAAGTATCACACTAAGTGCTTCATACTGCCAGGTGTATTAGAGAGGCAGTAGGGGGTAGTGATTAAAAGTATGAACTCCAGAGACAGGCTGCTGCCTGACTTATTTGCTGTGATGTTGAACAAACAATTTAAATTCTCAGTGCCTCACAGACTATCTATGGTTGTTATGAGGATTAGATGTGTTAATACATGAAAAATGTTCCCATCAGTGCCTGACCCACAGTAGTATGAGGAGATTAATGTTCAAAAAAGCTAAAGGCAACAATTAGTTAGGGTGAAGCTGACATTTTCCAGGTCTGCCTGACTCCAGCGGGGAAGGCAATGGCACCCCACCCCAGTACTCTTGCCTGGAAAATCCCATGGACGGAGTAGCCTGGTGGGCTGCAGTCCATGGGGTCGCTAACAGTCGGACAGACTGAGCGACTTCACTTTCACTTTTCTCTTTCATGCATTGGAGAAGGAAATGGCAACCCACTCCAGTGTTCTTGCCTGGAGAATCCCAGGGATGGGGGAGCCTGGTGGGCTGCCATCTATGGGGTCACACAGAGTCGGGCACGACTGAAGTGACTTAGCAGCAGCAGCAGCCTGACTCCAGAGCCCACATTCTTTAGGTTCAGGTTCACATTCATTCACTCTCTCTCAGAACTGTCAACAGGCCAACTGCATCATAAAGGGTATATATACAGTTACTCTACATTTCTGTCTTTTAATAATCAAAGAGTTTGACTATGGCAGCATTAAAAAAAATGCTCAAAATGCCAGTCTAATATATTATAGTCCATCAACTAATTCAGAATTGAGATACTTTCCTCTACAATTTTCTGTCTGAATCAGGTGTCTTAAAAAAGATTATAATTAGCAGTGTCTTTCCTTTCTTGTTAGCACATACAATAATGGTACACCTTACAATGCCTATCACCTTACATTTGAGAAAACATGGTAACTCTTAACTACCATATTATCCTTTAAATGTATCCTTTAAAGAATGGGCCTCAGTCTATCCTAAAGGCACATTCCAGAGCTTGTCCAGCATTCATGACCTCAGTTCCAGCCAAACCCAATCTCCTCACTTAAACTTCACTTCACCTTAACTATCTCCTTCTTACTGATCCTTACCCATTCTCATCAAATTATCAAGTTCCAACAGCTCTAACAGCCCACTGGTTTTTTGGCTCAGAATCTGGGCCTAATTTTCTGTTCCTTATTTTGGCTTTCCCTTCCTGATGACTGAAGGGCTTCCAATCATAGTGACTTTTTGGAGTGACAAACCCAGGGGCACTTCCTCAGTCCTGATAGGTATCCTCATTTCTCAAGCATAACTGGTCAACTCTTTGGGAAGCTGAGAAGTATCAGCTAAACAGTGGAGCCTTGATGGTCATTCCCCATCCCACCCCATTTTCAGTTACTTCCTTACTTCTAACTTCTGCAGTTATTTCTAAAGCCCCCTTTGTAAGAACTTATCTGATTCATACTTAAACTTTTTTCCTGTTTTGGCCTGAGTGCCTCCATTCCACATATGGTCAGTCTCTTCATAGAAGAAAAAAATGTCAAGTTTTACATCATCTTTTCCTTGGAAAGACAATTCCAAGCTGTCTTCTACCTAGGGAGAAGATGAAAACCCTTACAGACTGAAACAAAGGGATTAACATTTTTTAAAATAAAAAAAAAAAAAAGATTCTTATGTTTTATATGGAGAGTATAGGTCTTAAGATAACTGCTTTTCAAGCTGGAGCATCTCTGAAAGTAGCACACAATCATTAGATTTCTTTCTTAAATGTACATAAAATAATGTTGCTTTTTACAACTGAAGACAACTCAGAATAAATGACTTATAGTAGTTAAAGGATCACTCTGCAAAACATCCTGTTCCAGAGCTCCTTTCTGACTAAAAAAGTAATCAAATAAAAATTATTCCCTTTAATAACCAAGTAAAACTATCAAGAAGTCATTATAATCGATAACTAAGTACTTATGTAAATGTAGTATAGAAACCCATATATCATTGCATTATATATATGAAAAAAGAAGAAATAAAAGTACAAAGAATTCTGAGAGCATTTCCCTAAGAAACTTATCCTACAAACTTATTCTCCAAGTTCCCAGTGGACTTGGTACACTTGTCTGTTGTGTATGCATTACTTAATTATTTATGCATAATTAATTATCCACTTAATTGTTTATGCATTTGTTTTCTCTCAGTTAGACAGTGGGCTCCTCAAGGATAAGGACTGTACCTTATTCACCTTTGCCATCCATGCAGAGCACAGTGCCAGGCAGAGACTGGGTATTAAGGAAATGTTAAGTCATTTGCTGAATGATTAGAGTTCTATTGCTTTGACTTTGACCTCAAGAAGATACTTTATTAAATTTTTAAATCAACTAGAATGATTACGAGGGAAATAATTTTCCACAAACAGAACATACTTCTTGCTTTCCAGGACAACACCTCCCTGGGAACAAGCACATTAAGAGTAAGGCNGGCAATGGCACCCCACCCCAGTACTCTTGCCTGGAAAATCCCATGGACGGAGTAGCCTGGTGGGCTGCAGTCCATGGGGTCGCTAACAGTCGGACAGACTGAGCGACTTCACTTTCACTTTTCTCTTTCATGCATTGGAGAAGGAAATGGCAACCCACTCCAGTGTTCTTGCCTGGAGAATCCCAGGGATGGGGGAGCCTGGTGGGCTGCCATCTATGGGGTCACACAGAGTCGGGCACGACTGAAGTGACTTAGCAGCAGCAGCAGCCTGACTCCAGAGCCCACATTCTTTAGGTTCAGGTTCACATTCATTCACTCTCTCTCAGAACTGTCAACAGGCCAACTGCATCATAAAGGGTATATATACAGTTACTCTACATTTCTGTCTTTTAATAATCAAAGAGTTTGACTATGGCAGCATTAAAAAAAATGCTCAAAATGCCAGTCTAATATATTATAGTCCATCAACTAATTCAGAATTGAGATACTTTCCTCTACAATTTTCTGTCTGAATCAGGTGTCTTAAAAAAGATTATAATTAGCAGTGTCTTTCCTTTCTTGTTAGCACATACAATAATGGTACACCTTACAATGCCTATCACCTTACATTTGAGAAAACATGGTAGCTCTTAACTACCATATTATCCTTTAAATGTATCCTTTAAAGAATGGGCCTCAGTCTATCCTAAAGGCACATTCCAGAGCTTGTCCAGCATTCATGACCTCAGTTCCAGCCAAACCCAATCTCCTCACTTAAACTTCACTTCACCTTAACTATCTCCTTCTTACTGATCCTTACCCATTCTCATCAAATTATCAAGTTCCAACAGCTCTAACAGCCCACTGGTTTTTTGGCTCAGAATCTGGGCCTAATTTTCTGTTCCTTATTTTGGCTTTCCCTTCCTGATGACTGAAGGGCTTCCAATCATAGTGACTTTTTGGAGTGACAAACCCAGGGGCACTTCCTCAGTCCTGATAGGTATCCTCATTTCTCAAGCATAACTGGGCAACTCTTTGGGAAGCTGAGAAGTATCAGCTAAACAGTGGAGCCTTGATGGTCATTCCCCATCCCACCCCATTTTCAGTTACTTCCTTACTTCTAACTTCTGCAGTTATTTCTAAAGCCCCCTTTGTAAGAACTTATCTGATTCATACTTAAACTTTTTTCCTGTTTTGGCCTGAGTGCCTCCATTCCACATATGGTCAGTCTCTTCATAGAAGAAAAAAATGTCAAGTTTTACATCATCTTTTCCTTGGAAAGACAATTCCAAGCTGTCTTCTACCTAGGGAGAAGATGAAAACCCTTACAGACTGAAACAAAGGGATTAACATTTTTTAAAATAAAAAAAAAAAAAAGATTCTTATGTTTTATATGGAGAGTATAGGTCTTAAGATAACTGCTTTTCAAGCTGGAGCATCTCTGAAAGTAGCACACAATCATTAGATTTCTTTCTTAAATGTACATAAAATAATGTTGCTTTTTACAACTGAAGACAACTCAGAATAAATGACTTATAGTAGTTAAAGGATCACTCTGCAAAACATCCTGTTCCAGAGCTCCTTTCTGACTAAAAAAGTAATCAAATAAAAATTATTCCCTTTAATAACCAAGTAAAACTATCAAGAAGTCATTATAATCGATAACTAAGTACTTATGTAAATGTAGTATAGAAACCCATATATCATTGCATTATATATATGAAAAAAGAAGAAATAAAAGTACAAAGAATTCTGAGAGCATTTCCCTAAGAAACTTATCCTACAAACTTATTCTCCAAGTTCCCAATGGACTTGGTACACTTGTCTGTTGTGTATGCATTACTTAATTATTTATGCATAATTAATTATCCACTTAATTGTTTATGCATTTGTTTTCTCTCAGTTAGACAGTGGGCTCCTCAAGGATAAGGACTGTACCTTATTCACCTTTGCCATCCATGCAGAGCACAGTGCCAGGCAGAGACTGGGTATTAAGGAAATGTTAAGTCATTTGCTGAATGATTAGAGTTCTATTGCTTTGACTTTGACCTCAAGAAGATACTTTATTAAATTTTTAAATCAACTAGAATGATTACGAGGGAAATAATTTTCCACAAACAGAACATACTTCTTGCTTTCCAGGACAACACCTCCCTGGGAACAAGCACATTAAGAGTAAGGCGATTGCCAGGGATCATAGGCTTAGGTTATATGAATTAAATTATCTACAAGGAGAGTCCATCTAAGTCACAATGACCTGTGAGAAAATTGCTATGACCTAGGACATGTGAAATAAATAAGAAACCCAAGTAATGTTTGAAATGATTCTGTATCTTGAGTCCTTAGCAATCAGTGGAATGTTTTGAGGTGATAATAATATGATGTCTATGTGAACAAAAAAATAAATGACACTTCAGGTAGAGTAGGTGGGATTATTATATTAATTAATTATTATGTTATGTTGTTCCCTAATGTAACGGCAATAAATTCTTCTCAAGCGTCCAAGATCCTTTTCACTTTCTCGTGGTCAATAAAAAGCCAGATTTTCTAGTTTTCCTTAAATAGTGCAGAAGTCACAAGTGGTAATAATTTTCTGCTGAATTCATTCTGGCCAATACTGAATGATAAAATGCTATATGAAACATCTCTGAGTTGCTTAATATAAACTTTACTTTTGAAACATGTTACTAACGAAGTGAAGCATTTTTAGTACTGACCTTCCCAAATTTGTGTTTGAGTGGGAGTCCTGCATCTTGAAACGCTGAAATAATATCAGATTTGTAATCCTGTATAAAAATTCCTAGGTCAACATCTTTACTATATGGAATAATGCTGCACTGTCGATACCATCCTAAAAAAAAAAAAAAAAAAAAAAAGGAGTAAGAAATATTTTTTAAAAACTTAAGTTTGGAAATAATTAGTAATTATTAGAATGGACAGTCTTTGTAACAATGTATTTTATTTCACAGGATTAGATTTAGTGTGCTTTATCAGAATTTTAAAATTAGATCCCAACTTAATATTTATGATCATAGGAGCCAATTGTTGAAGAGTATTTCTTTTATTCCTTCCTTCCTTCACCTGCTCTGAGCACTCAGCAACTTCAAGACTTTTCAGGATGTATGTTAATTTCTGAATAAATTATTAGCTTTAATAATGTTAATTGAACCATTCATTTAAAACACTGTTACTTCTTAAAATGTTTACTCATAAATCTATGATGAAGGTTGCTTTTAAGATATGCTAAAAACATAATTTAATTCTTTTGCTTAATCAATATTCCTTTCCTAAGCAGTAATTTGTAGAACTTAACAGCTCTGAATGTGTGATGGGTCATATAAAAAGAGCAGTATCAACCTCAATTTTCACATATCATCCAAAGATATGTCTACATATTTACTATGTATCTACCTCTAAGTTAGGTGCTATTGTACTTTCTAAAAGGAAAAAACTTTATACCTTAATATTACTAAGGGCTCTGGGTTTTCCCTTAATATCCTTCTACTCCTTCCATCCAAAGTATTCAAAAAGTAAACAAATGTCTACAATTACCTTTGGGAAATACTGTTTGGAATTCTAAACTTTAATTTCAGTCTTAACACAGATCTTTAGAAGCCATGCACAGGAGGATCTCATATCCAGTTTAAGAAAAATCTATAATCCACATCTATCAAAAAAAATCACAAATTATTAAAAATGAAAATTATTAAAATAGAAAAAAATGGAAGGCACTTTAAATATCACCTAATCCAACTTCTCTCATTTTATAAATGCCCTTATGGGGCTAAGAACTCAAAAGATATCATGAGAAATGGTTAAGAAGAATTTTGGTAACAGTCCACAAAACAATCTTGCTTCAAAAAGTTAAACCTTAGGGCATATATCACATAAACGAGATGTACTCTTTTTTTGTGCAGGGTGAGGGGTGGAGGTGGCTTACTCTACCTGTAAACTCCCTGACAGGAAGAATCATGTAAATTTTCCACAAAGCTTAAATGACAAGATAACCATATATTCCTGTTTATACCTGTTGTACCATAATTACTAACAACACTCCTTTCATTCTAAAAATGTCTCAAATTAAATAAATTATACAGTAACCCTCTAAAAGCAGAAGCAGAATTAACTTTTGTACAAATAGTTATAACTAAGAGGGAACAAAAACAGCTATAATCAGCTATCATTATAAACAAGAAAGAATTTTTAAAAATTTACGATTCTAAATAATTTTATATTCCAAAGAAGTTTGATCTAATGAATAGTGGAAAGAGATTTGGAAATCTTTCTTGGATTCTATACTTTCCCATCTCAGAATAAGCAGAATGTGGTAAGACGATGATGTCCAATCAGTGATACCATCATGATGTGGAAAAGATTTGTGAAAGACCTTATAACACTCCCCTTCATTGTTTCTCTTAAAAAAACTTGCTCTTAAGAAACTTTTGGTGCAATGCAAGTTGTCTGTATTGTTTGTATGTAAAGAAACAGAATACAGTTTCTTTTTAAAGAGAATAACAACCTATGGGTAGAAATAATAAAATGCTAATCTAAAGATTACCTGAGGATCACATGTAGTCTACATGTTCTGATATAAATTTTACACACATTATTTTGGGAAACACAACATGGTCTTCCTAGTTCTGTTTTATGATTTTGAAGTTATTTCTTAAATAAATCCTTGCTCCATGCACTATTTTATTCTGTCTATAAATATGATATTTCAAATACCACCGATGTTTTGTCATCTCAGGCAGTCATCCCTAAAGCCAAAGAGGATGAAATGTCAAAAAGACAAATGAAAAGCAAGAAGAATTTTACCTAGACAAGTTCCACTGCTCAGCCAGAACTGTACTCCCAACTTCTTTAATGTTTTGGCGGCTAGTTGCAACAATTCCTTTGCCCGCTTCTGAAAGGTCATAGCTTCCACAGTGTTATCATCAAGGTATTGCTACAGATATAACAAATAGTAAGCTACTATAGCCATTTCTAAGTTCCCAGAAATATTTCTGTGACATACAAATTAAACTTGAAAACTAACTCCATATTATAATTTTTCTAGTACAAAAATCAGGTTTCAGAATTCCCTGTTAGTCACACATTAAAATAAGACTATAAAGAGCAGATCCTAGGAGAGCCAAGTTAAAGGATAATCAGGATTCCCAAGGGGTGAGTTGTTTGTTTTTTTTTTTACTTTATTTTACTTTACAATACTGTATTAGTTTTGCCATACATCAGCATGAATCCGCCGCAGGTGTACACATGTTCCCAGTCCTGAACCTCCCTCCTGCTTTCCTCCCCATACCATCTCTCTGGTGAGTTTTATATGTTTATGGGAAAAGAAGATTAATTAAGAGAGTTACAGGCATATCTGAAGTACAATGCGTTCAATGATATTTTCATCATTCACTAGTATAAATGCTCTTTAGGACTGAATAGTATAGTAGAAAGAACATGGGATTTTTGAAGCAGACTGTTCAAGTCTAATCTCACTTTATTTTAGCTTCACAGCTAAAAACATAAACTGGGCATATCACTTCAGGAGAAAATAAGCTCTATGAGGAAAGGGACTTCATTTTGTTTATCACTGTATCTCCAATCTCTAAAACAGTACCCGAATGAATGAGAGAATGAAAGAACAAACCTCTTTCAGATATAATTTTCTCATCAGTAATTAAAGGATAATAATTATAGTCTGCAAGAAAGCTGTGAAAATTTAATGAGCTAATGGATGACAGACAAATATCTCACAAATTTTTTAATTCTATACAAATACTAGTCATTTATTTATAGTCTCTTCACTTTTCTTCATTTTTAGAGAGTTTTGGAACTAAAGAAATAATTATAAGTTATTCACTAATGCTTCACTACTTACAGGACAAAATCTAAATTTCTTAGCATGACAGACAAGGTCACTGTGTTTAGGTCTAGACTACTGATCTGGCCTTTATCTCCACCCTCCTCATATTTCACTCGCCAAATATGCCACTATTTTTCAAGCCTCTGTGTCTTCATAACATGTTTCCTTTGTCTGAAATGCCCTTGACTAATAAAATCTTGAATGTTTCAGTTCCACTCTCTGAAAAACAATCTCTGATTTTCCTAGGAATACATATATATTTATTCTTCCAGGACTCCTCTTCAGTTCAACATTAGAGAGCAAAAAATTATGTTTGCTACTAGATATGTAGACACAGACCAATGAAATAATCTGTTCAATGAGCTCATAAGTTACCATTTTTACATACTTTTACTATAATTATTATATTTAATTCATTTTTTATTTTTTGATGTACAAAAGATCAAGGGCTTCTTCATTAAACAAATTATAATTTATATACAATATTATATTAGCTTCAGGTACTGAACACAGTGATATGAAATTTTCATAGAGGTGTAGAAGACAGTGATCCAATATTTTCATACATTACAAAATGATCATCATGATAACTCTAGTTTCTATCTGTCACCATACAGAGCTATTACAATATTACTGACTATATTCCCTATTTTGTACATTACATACCCATGACTGGAAGTTTATATCTCTTAATCCCCTTCACCTATTTTGCCCATTCTCACTTATCATATTTCATTTTAACTGCTGATTCTATTTATATTTCCTCCAATAGGCTGTAAAGATGATTCCTTGAGGGCAGGTACTGAATCTCTCCATCAGTGTGTATGCAAAGTTAAAATGGTACCTAGCATATAATATGTGATTAACACATACTGATAAATGGGTAAATAAATAAATGATTGATTAACCCCCTCCCATGCCAACAATATCCTAAAATATCATGGCATTCTTTTACAATAGGAGGAAATACAGTTCCTACAAGGGCCATATATTTCAAGCAAAAAGTATTCCTAGGAAAAAAGAGGGATTCCTGAAGGTAAGTTACATTCTCCAGAAAAAGTATATGGGATCTCTTCAATATGAAAGTATATTGGATCTCTTTAATATGAAAACATCCTTAGAGCTATAATGCTGTTAGGACATACGACTGGAATGAGAGATGCATGCTCTTACCCCTGCTGCAGAGAGAAAAGCCTAGAGCTAGGAGTTTAGAGACTCAGAATTTAGTCCATGCTCAGCCAATAATGACTGTGACTTACATCTCAAGACCTCACATCTTACATTTTGAGACCTTAGTTTTCTTAAAGGTTAATGGTGAATCTTGGCTTATTTCACAAGGTAACTGAAAGGATCAAATTAAATAATATAAATGAAAACTTTATGTTCTACAAAAATATTACTCTGATAGTTATGTCCAGTTAAGGCTGCCCCTGCATGGACATACTCCCATCTCTGTGACATACCTTTAATACCATGACACTCCCAGAAATTCCATTCATTAGAACTGATTCTCATATGTGTTAAAATATAAACATGTATATACCTATACACCCTTTACATGTGTTATGGACTTTAAAAATTATAGTTATACATAGGGCTTTCCTGGTGGCTCAGACGGTATGAAGTCTGCTTACAATGCAGGAGACCTGGGTTTGATCCCTGGGCTGGGAAGAGCTCCTGGAGAAGGGAATGGCAACCCACTCCAGTATTCTTGCCTGGAGAGTCTCATGGACAGAGGAGTCTGGCAGGCTATGGACCATGGGGTCACAAGGAGTTGAATACAACTAAGCAAACATACTCTTTTTTTCATTTAAAATGTCTCATATAAATCTTTGGATTATCATGCATTTAAAAAAGACTGAATCCTAATTTAAATACCATGTCATATTTGATCTTTCCTGTTCAGGCAACCTTTCCCCAACTCTTTCCCCAAAATATAGATTAAAAATAACAAGATAAAAGAAGGTGCCCCCTCATTTCATAGATGAGGAAACTAAGGCTCAAAAATTTTACCCCAGGTCTCAGAGCAATGTAGTAGAAGAGGATATGAATATAGCTTTCTAGCTATTGCTGAACTAGGGGTCCAGATATTTCCATATCCTTTATGTTTTTTTTTTACTGGAACTCAACACATTGGAGTGCACCAATTATTTTTTGATGGTTGCTGCTGAGACAAAATCAAGTGCAGAAAAATATGTATTATCCTATGCTTCTTGGTAGATTGAGAAAATAGTTGAAGTAAATAAAGAAGTCAGGAGACACTTCCCTCTGTTCTCCTTCCCTTCCTGGACTCTTCTAAACTAGAACCATCACATGAGGCAGAGCAAGAAAGTGAACAGTGGTGGCCTGGCATGGGTATTGGGGCCTGAGCAGGTGATGTGGGCATCCACATGGAGCAAATCAAAATCAAGCAGCATCTGACAGGATAAAGTGAAAGCACAGAATCACTTCTGTGTTATTCTTACTAAAGGTGTATAATATCAATGTAACATGAGGAAAAACCATATAAACCCCAAACAAGGGACAGTTTATAAAATATCTGGCCTGTAATCTTCAAAAGTATCAAAGTCATAAATGTTAAAAAGTGATTGTGAAACTGTTCCAGATTTAAGGAAACTTTACAAAGAGACAGAAAATAAAAGCAACATGTGATTCTGAACTAGATCCTTTTATTATAATGGTAATTATTAGGATAATTAGCAAAACTTGAATGAGGATTAAATGGTAATAATCTTTATGTTATTTTCTGATTTTTGTATTAAGATATTAGGATAATGTTCTTGCTTGTAAGAAATATTAAATTATTTGAGGTTGTGCAGTAGATATCAACAAATAACTCCCAATGGTTAAGGAAAAGGAATTATTTGTATTGTATCTGTAACTTTTCTGAAGATTTGAAAACGTTTCCAAAATTACTATTTTAAAAAAGGAAAGTTAGAAGGCTGCTCTATGAGATCTAGTAGATTAGCTCATTAATTTTTTTTTAAACACCAGGCATTGTATTTAAGACTGTTTGGCGCCATCAAGTGTTCAAAATTATGTATGTTCACTTTAATTTGAAAACTGACCTTCCTGGTTCTAACATTAGAAATTAAGTCAATTCTAAAGGAAATCAACCCTGACTATTCACTGGAAGGACTGATGCTGAAGCTGAAACTCCAATACTTTGGCCACCTGATGCAAAGAACCAACTCATTTGAAAAGACCCTAATGCTGGGAAAGACTCAAGGCAGTAGAAAGGGACGACAAATGATGAGATGGTTGGATGGCATCACCAATGCGACAGACATGAGTTTGAGTAGGCTCTGGGAGTTGACAGGGAAGCCTGGTGTGCTGCAGTCCATGGGGTGGCAAAGAGTAGGACACGACTGAGTGACTAAACTGAACTGATTCTCATGATTTCTCAATATTTTGAAACATTTTACATTTTACACTGCCTTCTCACAAAGATCAATAAAATGAGTATGGCCAAATGCTTGCCAAGTAAATGGAGCAGCCTCAATAAGTGTTCTAGAAAAAAAAAAAGAAAAAAACAACCATTTGATTCTGAGCACCTTATTCTTTATGCATTTTACCATCACTATGGGATCTTTTCTTTGTGTCAGGTATTGTGCTAGATGCTGGGGCTACAAACGTGAGTAAAATAAGATGCCTGCTATCAAAAAGTTCACACCATCTTATATGTGGACAGGACAGACATTCACAATTAATTGTGATAATTGCTAGGACAGAGGTGGCAATCAGAACAAACTCTTTGAGACAGGAGCAGTGAATGGATGGTGAAATTCAAGCATCGGTCTGCTTCTCTTCAGCTTCCTCATACTCTGTGGTAGGGATGTGAAGGGAGCACTTGCCCACTGAAACCGGCCCAGCTACACATGTAGTTTTCCAGCTTCTCATTCATGAGGCTTCAGCCACAAATCTACAGATTTAAAGGAACAGGGCTAGGAAGGCCCACTCTGGCTGCCACGTCTAGGCCTTGGGTGCCAGCACAACCTATCGGAAAAAAAACCCCTTGCATTTTTGGGTTCTGGGCATTTGGCCGGTGATGATACAGCTGGTACTTCTTTTTGTCATTCCCTTCCAGTCCTTGGATACACAGCTTTCTTGGAAGGGAACCCAGAAAGTAAAACAAAATAAAAGTTTGCCCAGAAAAATAAAGGGCACGAGGAAAAACTAGAGTACCGAAAGCCCACCATAGATCTGATTGCTTTCACTGTATCTCTGTTTCATGTCATTTCCTACAGCTGAACTTTCATGTCCTTTAAAATCATCTTTATATCCCCAGGGTCAGGAGAATTCCTGGGAAGCCGGCTTTTAATAAATGTTTATTGAACTGAAAGTTAAAACAACAGAATAAAGTAAAGTTCAAAAGTACTTGGTCTTTGTGTAGCATTTACCTTGAAAAACCTTCATAAACACAAAAAATTCATATTCAGTGCCAACCTCTGAGAAAAACTGTATTTTCTATGAAGTATGTATTCTACATGGTGTGATCCTACTTGGATTGCTTTAAGAACAGAATGTACCATCTTTATAAAGTTTGTAGGCAATCCTAACTAAAAGCAGAGGCCAGTGCTGAACCTGTCAATGTCTATCCAAATAAAATAAGGTCTCCGTAAATATCAAACCATTCAACTGGGGAAGAAATTGCTCCTTAAGGTTAATGTTTAATCTACTTTAAAAATTTAAACAATCTAGAAGGAAACAGACAAGTCAGAAAAGATATTTTCTTATCTAAGTCTCTTATTACCATAAGTCCCTTTACCATTCCCCCACCTCAACTGGTAAATACTAAAAATAAACATATTTC
Source organism: Oreotragus oreotragus (assembly GCA_006410675.1). Classification (NCBI taxonomy): domain Eukaryota; kingdom Metazoa; phylum Chordata; class Mammalia; order Artiodactyla; family Bovidae; genus Oreotragus; species Oreotragus oreotragus. The sequence goes on along the minus strand of SJYX01020588.1, from coordinate 157,779 downwards.
CTTTAAACTGTAAAGTACAATATTTGGTTATCTCTAACCTGAAAGAATGCTCGAGCTTCTTTATACCTACACTCAATAAATCTAGAGTGTGGTATTTCTTCTAGAAAGTGCATTGGATCTTTTGGAATGAGAACATCTAATCCATCAACAGTGATTTGTTGTAACTCTGGCCTGAAAACAAAAATTAAGACTTATTACAAGGACTTACTTCAGAAAACTGGCAGCCTTTTCAAAGTACATTCAATACAACATAAGCAAAACAGCTAAAGATCAAGCATATAAGGTATCATTTTTAAAGATCTTCTCTTTTAGCAACTGTCAAATATATACACAGCAATATTAATTAACTATAGTCATCATACTGTATATTATATCCCAAGAACTTATCTCATAACTGGAAGTTTTTACATTCTGAACACTTTTACTTGTAAATATATATCCACAAACATACTTTATCCTGTGTCTGATCTCTTTACAAATATAATAAGATTTGTATTCTTTTATGCCTCACTTCTGTCACTCAGGATTGTAGGATTCATCTCTGTTGCGACATACAGCATGAGTTAAGAGCTTCTTCATTTCCCTGCCCCATGGTTCTTCATTGTGTAAACACATCACATTTTGTTTGGGGCACTGAGAACAATGTTGCTATGAACATTCTGATATATATTTCCTGGAGTATATGTACATGAGTTGCTTCTTGTTGAATGTTTACATTTCAAAACTGATTTGCATGAAATACATTTTAAGTTTTTTACTAAATGTGAAAAAGAGAATAAGAATTCATGACTGAACAAGGTAGGTTTCACGTATTCCCTTTAGACCCTGAATTTACCTGTCAAAAGCTCCAGGATAACGACCAAACTGTAACTTTCGAAAAGGAACAAACTTCCTGTCGATGTGTCCTTTCAGCCGCAGATGGCCATGCCAGAGGTAGTTGCCACTCCTCTCATGAAAGACCACCAAGTGGATGGCATGACTGGTCAATTTGCAGATGTAGTGCAGGGGGATTTCAGTCCCAGAAAGTGAGTCTATCCAATCCAGCCGGGGGTCCTTGCTCTCGACCTTTAGGCACTGAAATCCCATATTTTCAGCTATCCTAAACCAGCCTTCCTAAAACAAAAGAGATATTTTAATATTTTAAATGTTTGAATATTTAAAATAAATACTAGTAACAAAATTAAAGTTACTCTTACACTGAATTAAGTCTTCTGTATTGTTGTCCTAACCTGTTCTTTGCCTGAAGATTAAAAAACGAAGTTAGGGAAGGAAAGGTGGTGGTGGGAGAATTAAGGAAAGCATCAAAAAGAGAAGCCAAAGAGCATGGAAGACATGTTCAAAGACTCTCTTTATGAAAATCAATACAAATTTCTCCCTTGGAATGAGAATGTCCATTCACTATAGTGTTCCCTGGTTAGCATCTCCAAAATAAACGTTAATGTAAGGACTTAAAATTAAACCTGTGATTCTCAACTTAACTTCTAATAATCTTCAAAAGTGCTTCATAAGAGCCGGGTTTCTTATCTCATAGTTATATCCCAATGCCTTAAACTGCTACTAAAATAGAAGTCTATCATAATACACATCATTAGAAAACAGACTAAGATATACTATAAAGCAAAGTACATTTCAAACAGTTATTAGTTATAGTATAACTCTCACGTAAAAAGATTAACCTATAGGGAAGATTTTTAATCCTAACCAGTGCTGCTGCTGCTACTGCTAAGTCGCTTCAGTCGTGTTCGACTCTGTGCGACCCCACAGACGGCAGCCCACCAGGCTCCCCCGTCCCTGGGATTCTCCAGGCAAGAACACTGGAGTGGGTTGCCATTTCTTTCTCCAATGCATGAAAGTGAAAAGTGAAAGTGAAGTCTCTCAGTCGTGTCCGACTCTTAGTAACCCCATGGACTGCAGCCCACCAGGCTCCTCCATCCATGAGATTTTCCAGGCAAGAGTACTGGAGTGGGGTCCCATTGCCTTCACCAAACCAGTGCTACAGATGGTTAAACAGTATTAATTATTAAGAACACCTCACATTTGAACAGAAATGTACAATTTTTAAACAACTTTTATAAACATTACTGTATATACATATAACATCTATGGCTTCCCTGATAGCTCAGTTGGTAAAGAATCCACCTGCAATGCAGGAGACCCCAGTTCGATTCCTGGGTCAGGAAGTTCCCCTAACGGGATAGGCTATTCACTCCAGTATTCCTAGGCTTTCCTTATGACTCAGGTGGTAAAAAATCCACCTGCAATGCAGGTTTGATCTGGGTTGGGAAGATCCCCCGGAGAAGAGAAAGGCTACCCACTCCAGTATTCTGGCCTGAATAATTCCATGGACTGTACAGTCCATGGGGTGGCAAAGAGTCAGACATGACTGAGCGACTTTCACTCACTGGTTGAATTCATGACATTGATCTTAAAGATTAAGTAGCACAGATATTGTAGATAAAGAAAAAGACTCACAGAAGTCCAAAGAGACAAAATTAACAAGAGGCAAAGCTACTGAGAGCATTTAGGTCTTATGTAACCAAATACAAAGTTCTTTCTACTCTACACCACCACCTCTTTAAGTCTATATAATGTGTATGAAGCTTATTCACATTAATTATTTCATATTAATTATGTCCATAGAAACTATGTGAGGTCAACAGGGAAGATATTACACCTAATCTACAGTTAAGGAAAATAAAGTTCTAAGTAGTAATACCAGGCATTAAAGTTATTAAAGGTTGGAACTAAGTCGAAAAAGTGATCATTCTGGTACAGAATGCTAACCAGTATCAATTACAATTGCCTTCCCCTTTCTGGATATAGAGTAAAATTGTGTTTATGTCAAAGGAATGCAGATGGAAACATCAGATACCACTTCTAAGCCTGGCCTTACAATGTCCCACAAGATCTTCTCTGCTTTTTCTCTTTTATCTGCATTTAGAGAAACAAAGAACTATGGGATAGGGAAGCCACACAAATGAAACATCCTGCATCCTGGGGCACTGCTTATAGGAAAGTCATCCAGGAATACTCTTGACCAAGAATATTCACACTGGATTTTGTCTAGAGACAATTACTTCTTTTTTGCACTAAGTCAATGAAATTTTAGGGTTGTTTTTAGCAGCAATTAATGTAACTTACCCTGTCTAAACTGTGGAAAATTCTGAAAGAGATAGGAATACCAGACCACCTGACCTGCCTCTTGAGAAACCTGTATACAGGTCAGGAAGCAGCAGTTAGAACTGGACATGGAACAACAGACTGGTTCCAAATAGGAAAAGGAGTACGTCAAGGCTGTATATTGTCACCCTGCTTATTTAACTTTTATGCTGAGTACATCATGAGAAACGCTGGGCTGGATGAAGCACAAGCTGGAATCAAGACTTCTGGGAGAAATATCAATAACCTCACATATGCAGATGACACCACCTTATGGCAGAAAGTGAAGAAGAACCTAAGAGCCTCTTGATGAAAGTGAAGGAGGAGAGTGAAAAAGTTGGCTTAAAGCTCAACATTCAGAAAACTAAGATCATGGCATCTGGTCCCATCAGTTCATGGCAAATAGATGGGGAAACAGTGGAAACAGTGGCCGACTTTATGTTTTCGGGCTTCAAAATCACTGTAGATGGTGATTGCAGCCATGAAATAAAATGATGCTTACTCCTTGGAAGGAAAGTTATGACCAACCTAGACAGCATATTCAAAAGCGGAGACATTACTTTGCCAACAAAGGTCTGTCTAGTCAAGGCTATGGTTTTTCCAGTGGTCATGTATGGATATGAGAGTTGGACTATAAAGAAAGCTGAGCACCGAAGAATTGATGCCTTTGAACTGTGGTGTTGGAGAAGAATCCTGAGAGTCCCTTGGACTGCAAGAAGATCCAACCAGTCCATCCTAAATGAGATCAGTCCTAGGTGTTCATTGGAAGGACTGATGTTGAAGCTGAAACTCCTATACTTTGGCCACCTGATGCGAAGAGCTGACTTATTTGAAAAGACTCTGATGCTGGGAAAAATTGAGGGCAGGAGGAAAGGGGGACAACAGAGGATGAGATGGTGGATGGCATCACTGACACAACGGACATGGGTTTGAGTGGACTCCGGGAGTTGGTGATGGACAGGGAGGCCTGGCGTGCTGTGATTCATGGGGTTGCAAAGAGTCGGACATGACTGAGTGACTGAACTGAACTGAACCTGTCTAATACAATTTCACCTTAGTTCTCCTTATATTAGAATTAACTACTGTAGGATTTCCTTTCTTCATAAACCTAAGACATGGAAAGTATTGATTGAGTGTAAGAGTGGCTGATTCAGAGCAGGAATCTACTGTACAGGATGAAATAAAAACATTATAAATTGGTAAATTTAGGAAAAATTTAAAAGCCCAGACAGAACTTGAAGAGGAATCAGACCTCAAGTGTGAGGAGATAGACAAAACAGGAAGAACTATGAAATGGCTTGCCTTTTCATAATTATGACATGACAGAGGAGAGTCAAGAATAAAGAAGTTGCTCTGATCAAACACAACAGAGGCCTAACTCAAGGCTACACTGCACAAATCTACTTCCAGTTGTGGGCTTCCCAGGTGGCTGAGTGGTAAAAAATCCACCTGCCAATGCAGATGTGGGTTTAATAACTGGGGTAAGATTCCCTGGAGAAGGAAATGGCAACCCACTCTAGTATTCTTGCTCGGGAAATCTCACAGACAGAGGAGCCTTGTGTTTTGTTATTTATAGCTGAAAATATTCTTGATATAATTTATGTCTTTATAAAAATTTTTAAATATTTTACAGTTTAAATTGGTTTAATCTTATATTGCTTTACAAAAGACACACTCCATTACCTGAAAGCAAATCATCTTACCTCATTCTTCCATAGTTGATACTGTAGTGCAAATGTAGTAAAGTCTCTTGGAACACAGAAAAACTTGCATTCGGAAGTGGAGGAGGCATGAGAAGTATTCTTGATTTGTTCAAAGTTTTTATTAATCAATTCCAGAATCAAAGGATCAATAAGGAACACGGGTACATTCTGACTGGATGTTAGCATAATAAATTTTTTAACTGCACGCTGTTTGAGAGGAAAAGAATTCCCTTAATTCTTCTAAACCAATACAATAATCTATCTCATTAAATTTTATTCATTAATTTTATAAGAATACATATAGAGTACTTATTCAATACATACCAGGATTACTACTTTGCTAACATTAAAAAACCCACAAATAAATAATATACCATACCTGCTCTTAAGAAGTTCATGGTCTACTAAGGACGATGTACAAATATTTACAATATAAGGTAAGTACAGAACAGTAATCAACTAATTAACTGCACATCAAAAGGATATCGAAATCTTCACAGAGGAAGGAGTATCTGAGATGACAACTCTGGACTTACAAATTATTCCCTTGGTAGTAGCTAAATCTTTTCAAGCAAAAGTTGGAGAGGAAATACCAGGTCTTTCAATTTAAAAAAATTAGTCACATCAACATTTTCAAAACCAAAAATCAATTGTATGTGGAACTTTTCTTCATATTTGAAATACTACTTAATAATCTTGCCAAGCAAAAGACAAACTAAAATACACTGTCTGCTTGACCATTCCTGTATATAGTCTGACTTTCTAATAATACTGTAATACTGTATTTTAAAATACAATTCTGCTGAGCAGTAAGCAGAACATTCTACCGCAAAAAATAAATTTTGAAATCAGAATGGAAACCAAATAACCATACTTAGGAGTAAACAATATCTAAGAGTAGCCAAGATAAACAGAATAAATAGCATACAGTGTTGCTTAAAAGCCTACGTTAATGAAAGCAATAATGACTTCAAAGGGATGTATGCCCATCAAAAAAGATGTTTCATGGAATTAAAGATAAATGATTACTCACAAAAATCTGAAGAAACTTATAAAGACATATACAAGGTAATAAACAGATTAGAATACCAGGAATTATAAAGATAAAAAAGTGAGACAGATATATGAATCAGTCTCTTATCCTTTGTTTTTACTGTAGGGTATTTTGCAAATACCAAGCATATAATAATCTCTGCTCCAGAGTTTATTATCTGTTATAGTAGGAGAGACAATGAAGTAAAAAGTTAGAATAAACAATGCTATGCCCCAAAATTCAATAACTTAGAGGAAATGGATAAATTCCTTTAAAAACACAATTAACAAAACTAACAGAAGATGAAACAGGAAATCTGACTTGCCTTATAACTATTAACAAAATTGAATTTGTTGTATAAAAAAAAGTCTTGCCATCAAAACAAGAAAACACTCTAGACTGAGATGGTTCACTGGCAAATTCTATCAAAGATTTAAGGAAGAAATAATGCCAATTATACAAAAACTGTTTCAGAACTGAGCAGGAGGAAATACTTCAAACTCATTTTGAGGTCAGTATAATCCTAATAGCAAAACCTGACAAAAACATTACAGAAAAAGAAAGAAAAGTATATACCACTGTCCCTCATGAACACAGATGCAGTGACATTTAACAGGATACTAAAAAATTAATTCTTGTAGTTAAAAAAAAAGAAAATGTTATGACCAAGTATAGTTTATCCCAGGAATGAAAGGCAGCATTTGAAAATCAATCATATTAATAGAATAAAGGGAGGAAACCTCTATGACAATTTCAACACAAAAAAAAATTTGACAAAATTCAATTCCTATTTCATGATAAAAACCTCTCAGCAAACCAGGAATAGGACACTTGTTCAATTTGATAGAATATGAACAAAAAAATCTATTACTGAGTTGCAGGAGTTCTTTATTTATCCTTGATATCAATCTTTTGTCAGACACATTTTGCAAATATTTTTTATATTTTCTTGGTTCAATTCTGCTTTTCACATATTTATTCATTTGGGTAAGTACCACAACTCAATGAATGAGGATTTTGGAAGCAAGCAGTTAGAATCTGGAATCAGTCACTTATTAGCCAACCAACCTTAATCTTTTTAAGTGAACTGAGGACAAACATGTATTAACATCATCAAGTCTGCATAAGGACTAAACATGATATTCCATATAAAGCACCTGGCACAGTGTCTGCCCCTTGGCGTCTATCACCTACTCTCACTTCCCACCAAGCCAGCTATTAAAACTGTCATCATTCAACAAATACTTATCAAGTATATAAGTGAATGAACTAAATGAACTTGGCAATTGAAGAATTTCTTAACTGTCATACATACCCACTGTGTCCCATCAAATCCAATTCGGCTTCCTTTGGATTTTGATAAACCAGATCCATTCTAGGAAGATAACAAAAATAAAAGTTAGTAAATGCAAAGCCCAGCACTTAACATTACATTTAAGGCAGGTATAAGGTTCACCCTATGTAACTGGCTAATAATCATTAAAAAGTATAATCTAAATACATATAGTCATGAGCTAAGAATTCTACAATTTATATAACTACCCAAGATGGACAACACTGAGACTGCTATAATTTATTAAACAGGCATATATGGTCAACATCTCAGTATCTATTAACTTCCATCAAATAATAGTAAACTCTTTGCTATCTCTTTATAATTACTATATTTATAAGATCTTCAAAAGCTACTGGATTCTAAATCATTGTCTCTTTATCTTTATGCCTAAAGGTTTATAATAAAGTTAAGTTATAACACTACGCTTTCTGTCAGGCACTATATTAAAATCGACTTTGTACTAAACTAAGTCTAACATTTTATCAAAATTATTTATCACTGAACTCTTTTCAGTGAGTGATGAAATGTTTGGAAAAATAATTTTCACATAATTCTATCAGAAAATTTCAACATCACTGAAACTTTGCACCTCTGACTTTTAGTGTGTTATTATAATAATTTAACTGCAACTCTGAATTGCTTCTTATCATACCCATGAAAAGGAGAATTTCAAAGAAATATTTCTGCAAGGATTTAAAAAACTGATTAACTTTAGGTACTGCAAAAGGAAAGTATGTTAGGAAGATATACGGCTAAAATGAAGTTTAATAATGAGAAGGAAGGAAAAAAGTTACCTTTGCTGATAAATAGTGCTTGTAGTAGTACAGCTGAAATAGCAGAAATGCAGAACTTGTCAAAGTTAAAAGCACCAAAAGCACGTTCTTACTGATTCTACTCATCAGTCTGCAGTGCTCACTTGGTTGCCTTTTGAAAGTAACCCAGTTGGTCTCATCTTTTGGGGTAAAAAGATAATCTTGTTTTCTGTGAACAATATTTCTGAAGAGACAAAAAGAAAAGCCTATATTTAATTTTTCACCTTTATTAACCATGAAAAAGTTACCTAAAGTTCAACAGAACATTCTTTGATTTGGTAATGTCCTATCCTAAAGAAATCATCAGATATAAGACCAAACCTGAAAGAACAAAAATGTTTATCATGGCATTTTTTACAGCTGCAAAAAGTAAACTTAAGTGGGATATCCATAAAAAACTGACCAACAGAGATGGGAGGGATTCTCCCCCAGGGTTTCTGATTTAGTAGAACTGGCGTGAGGCCTCTGAGTTTGCAATTCTGATGCATTCTCAGGTGATGCTGATGCACATACTAAGAACCACTGCCAAAGAAAAAATAAATTTTTGGTCAAGGAACATCATCTGTGTAACAGCTCTGTTATCTAATGTGATGTAGGTTGTGGTTGGTTTTTATAAATATCCCATATACATTTTCAGTTTTTGGCAAGTGTAAAAAAAAGTCATGATAAAAAATTTTGTTCTTTAACATGTACACACTGCTTTATTTATTTTTGGCTGCACTGGGTCTTCATTGCTGCACACGGGCTTTCTCTAGTTGCGGAGAGCAGGGGTTACTCTCTGGCTGCGATGTGTGGGCTTCTCGGGTGCAGTGGCTTCTCTCGTGCAGTACAGGCTCTAGAGGCATGGGCTCGGTAGTTCCAACTTGCTGACTCTAGGGTGTGCAGGCTTCAGGAGTTGTGGCTTGCAGGTTCCAGAATGTGACCTCAGTAGTCGTGGTACACAGGCTTAGCTGCTCCGTGACATGTGGAATCTTCTTGGATCAGGGACTGAACCCATGTCCCCTACATCACCAGGGAATTCCTCAAAGTTTCTGTTCATCTTTGGTCCCATCTGACTATTCCTTTAGAACAAGTANCCTCAGTAGTCGTGGTACACAGGCTTAGCTGCTCCGTGACATGTGGAATCTTCTTGGATCAGGGACTGAACCCATGTCCCCTACATCACCAGGGAATTCCTCAAAGTTTCTGTTCATCTTTGGTCCCATCTGACTATTCCTTTAGAACAAGTAATTTAATACAGTTCTATTGCTTCCCTGGTGGCTCAGAGGTTAAAGCGTCTGCCTCCAATGCGGAAGACCCGGGTTTGATCCCTGGGTCGGGAAGATCCCCTGGAGAAGGAAATGGCAATCCACTCCAGTATTCTTGCCTGGAGAATCCCGTGGACAGAGAAGCCTAGTAGGTTACAGTCCATGGGGTCGCAAAGAGTCGGACACGACTGAGCGACTTCACCTTCACCTTCTTCTTACCTCCTCTTCACTGTTTGATTTTGGTCACACACACTGCATTTGGTTCTTCAAATGTTTATCTTTATTCCTTTAACTATATATTGCTACCGCTGCTGCTGCTGAGTTGCTTCAGTCGTGTCCGACTCTGTGCGACCCCATAGACGGCAGCCCACCAGGCTTCCCCGTCCCTGGGATTCTCCAGGCAAGAACACCAAAGTGGGTTGCCATTTCCCTCTCCAATGCATGAATGTAAAAAGTGAAAGTGAAGTCGCTCAGTCATGTCCGACTCTTAGTGACCCCATGGACTGCGGCCTACCAGGCTCCTCCATCCATGGATTTTCCAGGCAAGAGTACTGGAGCGGGGTGCCATTGCCTTCTCCGTTAACTATATACTAATACTTCTATTATTTCATCCATAAACTTTGTCTTTAGTTCTCCAGCTAAAAAATAAGAGGAAATCTATTAACACTTTCTACATCTCTCCTTTTAATCCTGACTTTTATTAGTTCACTTTGCTATAGTTCTCTTTTATTCTGTAATACAAATCTGTTTTTAAAATCTTATTCCTACTATGTTTCCTTGCCAGTCCTTTTACTGTGTCATCTCTGTTCATTAATTAGATGGCTGATAATCATCTTCTTAGAATATGGGCATTATTTACCTTGAGTTGTTGTTCAAAACAGGTTCTTGCATTGTTCAAAAACAGGTGTCAACTAATAGTTTGGCTTTGAGGTTACACCCTCTTTCCTCTGATGACTTACAGGATTTGTACCACTGTCCTGCAATACTAAATACTCCTTTCACAGTATGTGATCCTTTCCCTGGCACTATAGGCAAGATGATCTTTTTAATGGATGAGCAAAGAACACATTCCTTAGTTCTGAAATACAATTTTTTAAAAACTAGGTTATGTAATGATGTTAATGATTGTTACTAGTTTTTCTTCATTATGTGCTCTTCCAATCTGTAGAATCAAGATTTCTTTCTCTGCAACAGGTTTTCTTATGTTTTGAATACTCTTCTGTTCTAATGTTGAATTTCTATTTCCAGAACTACAATTAAGCATTTGTTTCATCTCCTTTCATTCCCATTTCACTTTGCTCAACTTTCAAAAGCCTGTTGTCATATCCCTTAGTGAGTTTTCAACAATATTAATTCTCCTGTTTCCTATGCGGCTTTTTCTTCCTGATTTTATTTTTCTTTCTTGAGTTCTGCCAAATTATGACTCATCATTTACCACTGGTTTACTAATTCTTCCTAGCTAGTTAGCTTTCTCTATTTTTTTAAAGAAGTGGCTGTGTTGTGCTTAGTAACTCAGTCGTGTCCAACTCTTTGCAACCACCTGGACTGTAGCCTGCCAGGCTACCCTGCCCATGGGATTCTCCAGGTAAGAATATTGGAGTGGTTGCCATGCCCTCCTCCAGGGGATCTTCCCAACCCGGGGATCAAACTCAGGTCTCCCATATTGCAAGCAGATTCTTTACCAGCTGAGCTACCAGGGAAGCCCTTAAAGAAGTGGTGGTCTCCTTAAATTTGTTATGCCACTACAGTTTTCTCATGGGTCTTCATCACACGTTTTTCCATTTCTTTTTGCTTTTCTTTCTGTAACACTTGCGTAGATATTGTACTCATTTTCTTTTTATCCCTGTTTATCTTTGAATGACATGAGCTTCACCCAGGCCAATTATTTGCAAGAGGACTGTAGGAGGAAGAATTAAGGCTGTGTTCTGGACTGGAAGGTAGTCTCTCTAGCCTACAAGAGAGCTCTTTAAGACACAAGGTGTCCTGTGCATGCATGTGTGAGAGAGAGACAATGTATGTGAGAACAAGGAAGAGAAAGATGTTTAGCCATTATTTCTTGCCTCATCAAAAGAGCGGTTCCTGCAAAGACCGTGTATCTGTGTGCTTTCTCATTTGTTCTTCCTTTATTGTTAGAATATGTTGCCAGACATTCCAAGGAAGCTTCTCCTACTGCTTTACTATGCACCCTGACACCAATGTAAACAGATCTATCTTTCACTGCTCTGTCAGTTCTACCTGAGATCTCTTTCTGTCAGAATGCTCTTTTAATCTCTTCCTGCTTACGTTTCACAAACAGTTCTCAAATATTTCAATTTGGGATACAGGACTCTAGTCCTACTGAAGATGTAATTATAAATGACCCTTGAATAATGCAGGGGTTAAGGACGCCAACATTTTATGCAGCTAAAAATCTGCATATAACTTATAGTTGGTCCTCCATATACATACGTAGTTCCTTGGTATCTGCATTTCCTTCATATATGTGGTTTGCATCTGTGGATTCAACTATCCAGGGGTCATATAATATTGTAGTACTTACTATTGAAAAAAATCCACATGTAGTAGTTCAAACTTGTGTTGTTCAAAGGTCAAGTATACATCTCTGTCTCTCATTTTCCTTGCTGTGAAAGTGAAATCGCTCAGTCGTGTCCGACTCTGCGATCCCATGGACTATAGTCTACCAGGCTTCTCTGTCCATGGGATTTTCCAGGGAAGAGTACTGGAGTGGGTTGCCATTTCCTTCTCCAGGGGATCTTACTGACCTGGGGATCAAACCCAGGTCTCCTGCATTGCAGGCAGACGCTTTACCCTCTGAGCCACCAGGGAAGAAGAGGGCACAAATGTTTTCACTCTGCCATCTTTAAATCAGAATTCGTAGGATTTTGAAACAATCCAAATGGGCTTCCAGAGTGAAAGCATATACATAGCAAACATCCAATGATGTTACATAAAGCCAACAAACTACTTAAGAGAAATATCACCAGTGATGTGAGTTATCTACTTGATTTACAGATAATGCATCAAGCAAAGATAACTGAAGAAATCATGATCATATTCTATCTCCTAAAACTGCAAAAATTAGCAACATCAAACAATATTAATAATGATATTAGTTCTGCTGTCAGCTAAAACCTCCTAAAATAAAGACAGTCAAACACGTACGATAAGGATAGCTCACAAGATAATAAAAAGAACAGCCTTTATTTTCAGTATTTCAGCTCAGCTTTTTGTAATTGTGTTAAAAAGTACATCAATGTATTGTACTCTGATTCCTAAAATCTAAAGTAACACTTGAAGTGTGCTATAGTCCAGTCTTTCCTGTGCTTGAATTAACAAATGGAAAGAAAATATAAAAGACCTATATAAATCACTACAGAAAAATAAAGTCAAAATTAATATCTTGTTCTCTTTTTGGACATAACTCTAACCTACTATTAATTCTTACATGAACTAAATCTCCAAAATATATCATCAATCACAACTATATTTTTATTATCAAGATGATATCCAATTAACTTTCATTATTTATTTTCTGTAAATGCCAAACCAATTCAACTAACTGCAAAAATAAGAATATTAGCCCATCAAAACATTCCTTTTTGCTAGCACCACCATCTCTTCATTAGGAATGGAATTACCACTTTAAAATGAGTAATGTTATACTTAAGAGGCCAAGGCTTATTGAGTTTACCTCTAAAATATCTCTTGCACCAACTTCCTCTTCTTTCTTCACTGTCATTCTAATTTAAACTCTAATTATACAAATGTCTTAATTCTAACTGATGTCTCAGGCTCCACTTTCTGCCTACTCATAATCTTACACTGACAGACATACCAAGCTGCTGATAAATGAATCAAATTACATCATCAAAATTTTTCAGTGGTTCCTTACCACCTACAAGTAAAGCTCAAGTTTGACAGAAATTTGACCCATGAACAACATGGATTTGAACTACACAGGCCCACTTACACACAGATTTTTTTTCCAATAATAAACACTACAGTATTACACGATCTGCTGTTGACTTAATTTGTAGATATAGAACTGCAGACATGGAGGGCTGACTCTATTACATGTAGAATTTTGACAATGTAAAGGATGGTGCCTACCATCCAGTTCTACAAGAATCAAATCTTTAGCCAATGAAGTTGCTAACCTATAATATATGTGACGGGGAAGGCAATGGCACCCCACCCCAGTACTCCTGCCTGGAAAATCCAGTGGATGGAGGAGCCTGGTGGGCTGCAGTCCATGGGGTCGCTAACAGTTGGACAGACTGAGCTACTTCACTTTCACTTTTCTCTTTCATGCATTGGAGAAGGAAATGGCAACCCACTCCAGTATTCTTGCCTGGAGAATCCCAGGGATGGGGGAGCCTGGTGGGCTGCCGTCTATGGGGTCACACAGAGTCGGACACGACTGAAGTGACTTAGCAGCAGCAGCAGCAATATATGTGAAAGGAATTCAGGGTGAAGGGCAGGATGAAGCACTCTGTCCTCTGGGAACATAGGTCTTTAGATAGTTGGAAATATTTCAGGAGAACAGTTTATGAAACTGGACTCTTACATATTCCCATATTTAGAAAAGCACTAAAATCATTAACTGAGATACATGTTCCTTGTGACTCAGAGTAAACTTCTACAGAGATGTGTGCACGAGTGCACATACCTCTTTGCAAAATTATGTTATCTATTGACCTCCCCTATCTACTTCCTCTTCTAAGAAATTATTCAGAACTACCTGAGACTGTCTCACAAATAAAACTGAAACTCACAGCTCTCATGATGTGTGTTTTTATTTCAGTTGACAGAGGTTTGGCACTGCCGACTGTATGGTTCAAGGGTCAAATACAGAAGCATTCAAGGGCATTCACAATCCAACTGAACACAAGGCAAATTTTCTAGACTTTCTCCCACTTCACATACTGCCCAAGTGTCTGTCTCTGTCCAAGAATTCCTGGAATACACACGACACTTTGCTATCTCTTTGCTTTTGTTCATTCCCTCTTGTCTGAAGTATTCTCACCTATTCCCAGAGAACCAGTTCTATACGTCTTTACACAGCTCCTCTCAGTGACCTTCCTTTATGAAATTTTTCATGCTCTTCCAAGTCAGAAGCAATCTCTTCCAGCTATAAATTCCTAGTCTTACCTTCTTGCAAGGAATAAATATTTACTGTCTACCTTAAAAGGGAGAGATGCCAACAAAATGCTAAGCCCTGAAGAGAAAATAAGTAAAATACTGTTCCCTATCTTCAAAGATTTTAGAGATGAGTATGGTGATTGATGGTGGGAGAGGGTAAGAAGTCCTAAAGAACAGCATGGGAAGTATTTTCCAAAACGCACAACCACCATCCTTACCACCTTCACATCTGTTAAGAAACACTATTCTGGTTTGTGCTAGACTGTATTAGAGATAAATATAGAAACACTATCAAGAGTGTAATGGCTATGAAGAAGTAAGTACAGGCTACCATGGAGCACAAAGAGAGGAAACTAACCCTAAGGCTTTTACTATTTTCTATTTTGAATTACAGTTATTAGAATACATGAATCATCTCCCCATCACACTAAAATATCACAGTAATCCAAGTCTATGCCCCAACCAGTAACACTGAAGAAGCTGAATGGTTCTATGAAGACCTACAAGACCTTTTAGAACTAACACCCAAAAAAGATGTCCTTTTCATTATAGGGGACTGGAATGCAAAAATAGGAAGTCAAGAAACACCTGGAGTAACAGGCAAATCTGGCCTTGGAATATAGAATGAAATGGAAAGGAATGATTGAATTAATAACCAGAAATAATAAGTATGCTAAGTATATTCAAATAACTGCACAATGTTCAAGAGAACACAAAACTATTTTTTTTAAGTTTTATTTTTAAAAGTTCTCTGTCCTACAGGAACTTTTATAATAAAACAGAATATAAAATATGAAAAAGTGAATTTTTAGAGTTTAATGTCCATACTTAGTTCTAACTCCTGAACAGTAAACATTTAAAAATAACAAATGGAGAACTACAGCATAGAACCAAATCTATTTTTTTTAAGTTTTATTTTTAAAAGTTCTCTGTCCTACAGGAACTTTTATAATAAAACAGAATATAAAATATGAAAAAGTGAATTTTTAGAGTTTAATGTCCATACTTAGTTCTAACTCCTGAACAGTAAACATTTAAAAATAACAAATGGAGAACTACAGCATAGAACCAAAAGAAAAATATTATTTGTGTATACATTTCTCTTTACATGTGACATTTTAGCTATTAAAAATGCTGGGGAGGACAAGTAATGTATTTTCACTTATACTTAGGTAAAGCTTCATAAAGAAAGCAGTATATCATGTCTAATGGAAAAGAACACTACACAGATAGTAAATTTAAATGATGGGATGGTGGGGGGAGATAGAAAATGTTTAAAAAAATGTAATGGGGACTTTAAGGGGAGTTATGAAGTTTAAGTACTTAAGTATCTTCAAGTTCTAATGGAAATATGCAAAGGCTAATATATAAGTAACTGTCTGCAATGCAGGATACCCTGGTTTGATTCCTGGGTCGGGAAGATCTGCTGGAGAAGGGATAGGCTACCCACTCCAGTATTCTTGGGCTTCCCCTGTGGCTCAGCTGGTAAAGAATCCACCTGCAATGAGGGAGACCTGGGTTTGATCCCTGGATTGGGAAGATTCCCTCAGAGAAAGGAAAGGTGACCCACTCCAGTATTCTAGCCTGGAGATTATATACTCCATGAGGTCACAAAGAGTCAAACATGACTGAGCAACTTTCACACTACAGCACAGAATTAGTCTTAGATGACTTGGAAATTTGGCAATTAAGAAGAAAGGAATGGGCAGATGTGCTTCCCAACTGAACATTTAATGGGTTATAGGTGTCAGAGTTATCAGTCCTATCAGTCTTTGAGCCCGGGGTAACTAGAGACCAAGACTGTCACCTCCAGCCAAGAACAAACACATTCTTTTAACCTTTCTTTTGTCCTTTATTATCAATTTGTATCAAGGCATGAGAAAGGCTGGAAAAACTAGTGGTAGATGACAGCTGCACACAAATTTGAAGGAAAAATGTATAGGACAGGAAGCTCAAGATAGTTCTCGGGCTCCTACTACAACCAAGAGCAGCATTTCATCTTCTTTCAGCTTCCCATTGCCATTTCACATTATCACTTGTTCTGTGATGGTAACAGCACAAAAAATTTTGGCATCTGCCTTAATGTGACACCCGTCCCCCACTACTTTTTGAGGATTATTTTGATAGGGATCTGTTTGAAAGAATGTCAAGCTGTCTGACTTTTTTTTATTACACTTCTACCCACTAGTGGCTTCTGGATCACCTCTCTTGATATCAGAGGCCCTTGAACAAGAAATGACCAGCCCTAGCAGTGCAGTTACGTTCGTAGATGATGTGTGTTAGCCTGGTGCCCTCCATGCTGCTAGACCCAATTTACTCAGGAACACTGAGGAATGCGAGGAAGGCATAGTGGGTGACAGAACTGAGATTTAAATATGTCCTGCACTGCAAAATAAAACAGGAGGCTAAATTAGAGAAGAAAGAAGGTAAACAATCAAAGCCATTGTTTTGAAATAAGGTAGCAAACTAGAAGACATAAAGAGAAAACGCTTCTGAAGATGTATTCAGAGAGAAGATGGGGAAAAAAGTCAACATTTTCAGCTGTTCTAAGCCAAAAACACCCCAGTAGCAACAGATGCTATCCATCTTACTTAAATACTGTTGGTCCTAATATACTGTTCTTTTTCTTTCATTGATAACTTTGCAAGATGGTCAGTAACCTGGAAGCAAAGGTTAGACTGTAAGGGTTTAAGAAGTTTCTTCATCTGCTTACCACTCATTCACTTCTTAACCCTTTGCAATATAACCGCTCTCAAAATGCTGAAATTTGAAGATTAAAAAATTAGTCTCTCCATTTGATGCTCCAGAAAAATCCAAAATACACAGCAACTCCTTCTGAAATGACTATGGAGTAGTGAGCTTTTAGAGAACGTCTGAATGAAAGACCTAGATAAGAAAGAAAGTGAAGACAGGAGGGGACTGATTTATGGGGGCAAAGTAAAAGGGTGAAGGAAGTGGCATTGCCTACAAAGTGTACTGTTCTGTGTTGATATGAAATCTGGATGGACGTTCTCTTTACATTCACTGGTTTCTAATCATTTAATTAGATATACTTCCCGTGTCTACTGACTGATTACTGCTTACAAATATTTCACCAGACTGCTGGTGATGTCCTCTTAAACACCACTGTCCACCTTCAAGCCAGATTTTTTCATGACTTGCCCCTCTATTCTGTTAATGGTACCCCTATTTTCTCAATTATTTATGTTCAAAACAGTTTTTACAGTTCTAACTCATCTAATGAGTCAAAAAACTATACATTCTTCTCAGTGCCTCTAAAAGCTGTCATTTCTTTCCCATTTCCAGTATAGTTAGCCAACTTTTAAGGCCTTATTAACTCTGCCTAAATAGAAAGCCTCCTACATGAATACAGATAGTTCCTGACTTACGGTTTGACTTATAGTTTTTGACTTTACAGTGGGGCAAAAGTGACAAGCATTCAGTAGAAACTGTGTTTGAATTTTGATTTTTTCTCCTGCAGGTAGCAATAAGTACCACATAATCTCTCATGATGCTGGGCAGTGGCACTGTGAGACACAATTCCCAACTAACCATGTGATCGATCACAAGGTAAACAACTAACACTTAAGACCATTCTGCTTTTCATCTGTAGTACTCAATAAATTGTATGAAATATTTAATACTTTACTATAAAATAGGCTTCATATTAGACGATTATGCCCATCTGTGTAGGCTAACATATGTGTCCTCAAGACATTTAAAGTAAGCTAGGCTAGGCTATGATGTTCAGTACGCTAGGTATATTAAACACATTTTCAATTTATGATGAGTTTATCAAATTGAGGAAGATCTGTACTCTACTACTAGGCTTTCCTTGAAATGCCATCTTAGGGACCAAAGTGCAGTCATTTCTACAGTGACACTTTGTGTCACTTTCCCCTGCTTTAAGGACTTCCTCGGCTAACTGAGTACTAATCCCCTAAGTGAGCCCACTGATACAGCACCTTCTTACCTTGGTGCATTTGTCTATGCGATTCCTTCTGTGTGTAATAGTTTCTCCCCAACACCCTGCCTCTCTCACTGTCTTTTGAGTAGTTAAGACCATAGGCTCTGAAGACAGACTACTATGTCCAAATCCTGCTCTGCCACTTGCAGCTTATATATACATATGTTCTTAGGCAGGTTGCTTAATCTCTCTGTGCCTCCATCTTAAAAAATATGCATCTATAAATTTACTTATTCACAGGGCTGTTCTGTCAGATTAAGACATGTAAAGCACTGAAGAGTACCTAGAACATGACAAATTCTAACATGATAAACACTAGCAATAAAATTAATAGACAAAAAACTAGTAGACATTTAGTCTACTAGTCATTCCATTTGCTCTCCGATAACTAAAGGTCCCCTCTTTATATCCACACAGCACTTGTAGTTGTACTATTTCTGCAGTCAGTCTTAATCAGTTACAGTTCCTTGAGATGGGAGCCTGTCATGTTTCCATATTCCTCAGTATTTCATATTCTATATTCTTCCACAGTAGAATTCAAACACATAGACTGTAAAAGATTTATGATGGATTTCCGTTACCCCAGAAAAGCTGTGTCCCCAGAACAGGACAGAAGTATTTGAGATAAGTGGTGAATGCAAGTACCAGCAGGTGAAGAGTGGACAGCCAGAGTTTATGTCACACAGATCAGTTTGGTTTGTTCCCTCATTCATTTTTTCCATTAAGTTCACAAATATTACTGGGTCTTATGTACACCCTACAGACACCAGGCAACCTGTGAGCTGTTCCCTGTTATAAGACTCTATAGTATAAACAAAAGATTATGGTTATTGCAAAGGCAGTAGGAAGTTGAGGAACCAAGGATTTCTTTTGACCCAAACATAGTTTACATACGTCATTTTCATGGGTCATTTAAGAGCATCTTAGTAGCATACACACCAGAGTAAGAACAGGGTTGTCTTTGGGTTGGGAGGACTGTAGGTGTTTTTCTTTTTCCTTTTTATTTATCCTATGTGAATATCAATTGATTTTGTAATGAAAAGAAAAAAATGAATAAGTTTAAAAAAAAACCAAAAACTTTTCTCATTCTATGGCTCAATTAACAAATACTACAGCCCCTAAAACATCACAAGCTTTCATGATTTTAATATCTCCCAAATTTTGGAGTAACAGAATAGCATTAAACCAAGTTATTTGTAACTGGGTAAAGTCTTTCCCCCAAGAATGCAAATACTTAATTGCTTGGTTGAGGATGTTTGGGTACTGATCTCAGTAAAACTATAAAGCTAACAGGATCAAACACATGATTCAGCATGCATCAAGTACTTAGTACAATATGTAAGTATGAATATATGTACATACATAAAATCTAGATGTATGTTCACCAATATATCAATAATAGTCATTTCTAAGTATGGAGATTGGTGTGATTTTTACATTGTTCTTTATGCTTTTCTATACTGTCCTGATATTTTTATAATGAACACATATTATTTTCATAAAGACAACAAAATTATTAATAAAGTAGATAATAAGTAGTAGTAATGGCTTAATCTTGCTACTTAAAAGCATGGTCCTCAGACCAACAAATCAACATCACGTTGGAGCATGTCAAAAATTCTTAGGCCCTACTGCAGACCCAGTGATTCATAATCTATATTTAATTTACACTTTAAGATCCTCAGGTGATTCATATGTGCATTAAAATTTGAAAAGCACTGATTTAGACACTACGGCCTTTACATGCAGGGACAACAGGAACATCTGCCTTCTTCATTATACATTCCAGGCATGAAACATAAGTATTTGTTGAATAAATAAGCATGTAAATGATATTAAGTCTGAATAGACATCAGAATGACAGTGGAGACTGTATCTATCTGAATTATTTATTTTCTGCCTGAGTTCCCAGAAATGGTTGCCTAATATTTACTGTAAATACTGTTAAATTATTTTAGTAAAATGTTGACCCCCCCAAATGTAATCCTTTTTGAAAAGGAGTCCTTGCTCATAGAGATCTCTACATCTCTTTCAATCATTTCTCTAGTCTCCTGTCTACGCACACATTCTATAGTGACTCTTTACAGTCTCTCCGTCAAAGCAAACTCATTTTCAAGATTTTAACTAACATCTCTAGAGAGAAACCTTACTACTTAAGTTTCTTAAACTCCACTGTCTAAATATTTAACTCTATGTCCTACACCTCAAATTTAACCCTTTTATTCTCCATCAACTATCTCCCTGCCCCTTCAGAGGAGAACAGTTCATCATCACAGACTCACATTTTATAAGTTTTAAGAAGAGAGACCACTAAGTCTAACAACATTATTTTACAGAAGAGAATAGGATCTAGAGGCTAGTTATTGGCAACACAAAACTACAATCTGCACCACCATACTCCCAATACATTATCACATCCTAAAATTTTGATAGAATTCTCATTTTTATCAACAGCACTTAAATTCACTTTTAAGAAACACAGGTTCTAAATATCAATCACTTAGATCCAAGAAATCAAGTTCTGTGTATTGTTGACATTTCTCTCATTCCTTTTTTCTTCCTTTTAAGAACATACTTCACTTTCTTTTCAGTTGAAGTTCCTTCAACACGTACTGCCATCTTCCCCAAATCCTCTATCCTCCCAGATTATTCCATTGTGTATATATTATTCCATGACTCCCCTGGTGGTTCAGTGGTAAAGAACTTGCCTGCCAATACAGGAGACCTGAGTTCGATCCCTGGATTGGGAAGATCCCCTGGAGAAGGAAATGGCAACCCACTCCAGCATTCTTGCTTGGGAAATTCTGTGAACAGAGAAACCTGGTGGGCTGTAGTCCATGGGGTTGCAAACTAGTGTGACACAATTTATCGACTAAACAACACGTTATTCCACACACACACATTTTCTTTATCCAACCAACTGTCAGTAGACATTTAGGTTCTTTCCATAGGTTGCCTACCATGATTATGGCTGCAGTGAACATAGGGGTGTAGGTATCTCTTTGAGGTAGTGATTTTATTCCCTTTGTATAACAAGGAAATGGCAACCCACTCCAGTATTCTTGCCTGGAGAATCCCATGGACGGAGAAGCCTAGTAGGTTACAGTCCATGGGATCGCAAAGAGTCAGACACGACTGAGCGACTTCACCTCACCTTCACCTTCACCTTGTATAACAAGAAGCAGAATTATTGGAGCATATAGTAGCTCTGTTTTTAATTTCTTGAGGAATCTCCATACTATTTTTCATAGTGGCTGTTTACATTCTCAGCAACAGTTTTGAAAGGTTTTCTTTTTTCCACATGCTTACCAGCACTTTTATCTGCTATATTTCTGATAATAGCCATCTTAACAGGTGTGAGGTGATAGTTCATTATGTTTTTGATTTGCATTTTCCTAATGATTAGTGATACTGAACAGCTTTTCATGTGCCTGTTGGCTATTTGTATGCCTTCTTTGGAAAAATGTCTATCCAGGACCTTTGCCCAGTTTAAACGTGGCTTATTTATTTATTTCCTGCTGTTGAATTGCATGAGTTGCTTGTATATTTTGGATATTGAAGTCGTAGTTTGCAAATATTCAAATGTCCCTTATTGGATGTGTTGGGGGAATTTGTCATTTCCTCTCTTCTGTCTCACCACAGCAAAAATTTGAAGTGATGGTTAGGCCAGTGTTACAGCTCAGTTATATTTGGCAAGCAGAGGAAAATACATCCTCAAGGCATGAGGGCGGGCCAACCCAAAAGATTCGAAGAGAAGAGAAAGGCCCCAGGCTCAATTTTGGCTCCTCCTTTTGCATGTTTTTTCTCCTCCACCCAAGCTTGCCTTATGTAAATTGGTCTAGCCAGGAGGGCTGTTTGTTTCACCTGAGAATGTCATTCTAGTCCTCCGATCTTCCTTTGTTCTACTTACGCAAGATTTTCCCTTCTTTGTCTTTTAGCCACCACCATTCTGGACTCATTTTTCCTATTCTAACTACCTAACATTCCCCCCTCAAGAGATGGGAGGCCCAGTTCTTTGGGAACAGGGGCATGGAGGTCTTTCTGGCTACTTCCTGCTGAGCTGGGATGGTGAGGGGCATTGGCCTCCCCCTCTTGCTAGTCTCAAGCCTCAGGGTCCTTATAGCGGTGTCCATCTGAGGGTGAGTGATATTTTCTGTGGTCAGGTGTAATTTTATATATCCTTATTAAACTGGCACTGCCTGTTGTAGCTTGTTGACCTGAGCAGAGTCAAAATGGGTTAAACAAGAGATAATACCTGGAGCAATCATAAGCAGCATCAATATGGTGATAACAGGGATTAGTAAGGGAATTGGCCAATTCCAAATGCCCCCTCATCAGGAGAAGGATCCACCAAAGAGAGATTGTAGCCACCCCAAGAACTCTCCAGCTCATTATTTGAGATCCTATAGGATCTGAATGTTTTTCTTGAGGACTGTGAGACTTTCTTTAACTTAACTGGAGGTACTTACCCAGAATCAACACGTCTCATTCAAGATGGCTCAAGTCCCTCCTTGTTCAGGGATCAGGAGATCTATCTCCTGTCTATTTAGGACTACAACCCCTGCCAAGCTGTGTTGGCTCTTTAGAGCTGTCCTGAGAAATCTTTTCCCCAGAAACTTACTTTTCAGGGTGTACATTATAATGGCACTCATTTGTAGTCCTGAATAGGTGTCTGAGATCTCCCAGGGCTCACAGGTGTACTGAGTATCCTTTTCTATTTTCTCCTACGGCTTGACTCATGAGTGGTGAATCCAGGAGTCATGTTCTGGTACCTTCAGTGCTGTCAGGATAGAAAGTATTACAGGGTAGGGGCCCTTTCATGGGCTGGAGCTGAGCCTTTGGGGACCCATCTTTCCAGACTTTAATTAGGACTTGAGTCCCTGGAGCATATAGTGGTGACTCTTTAGAATCTTTTGGGTCCTGGTTGATACCCCACAAGCATATATCCTGTCGAAATTGCCCAACGGCCATGGTATAAGACCAGAGGGTCTGAGCCTCTGGATCTAGGAAGAGGTCATTGACATAAAAAAAAAAAGGTCTCCCATATAGCATCTCATAAGGAATAAGACAAACCTGTTCCTTAGGAACAATACAGGTGCAGAGGAGAGCTTTGGTAAAGCCTCCTTCCATCCCAGGGAGGTCTGGCTTATCTTTCTTATTGCTGATTTTAAGAATTGGTTGGCTCTTTTTACTTTTCCTAAAGACTGAAGCCTCCAGGCACACTGAAGATAAGTAATATCCAATGCTTTAGAGACCCCTTGGGTGACCTTAGAAGTAAATGATGTCCCATTGTCACTTTGTAATGACTGGGCAGACCAAATCTTGGAATGATTCATGGAGCAGTTTTTTTTTTTACTACTTCCTCAGTCTTCTCAGTCTGGGTGGGAAAGACTTCAATCCATCCTGTGAATGTATCTATCATGACTAATAGATATTTATACCCTTGAGAAACTGACATCTGTGTGAAGTCCATCTGCCAGCCCTCTCCTGGGTAGGCCCCATGTCGCTGGACACGCTGGGCCAGCTGGGGATTTTGAGTTCCTTGGGGGCTGTTTAATTGGCAAGTAGGACAAGAGGAAATCACTTGCCTCATGGTCATTTGGAGGCCTGTTCCTCGGAAGGACCTTTCTAGTAATCTTTGGAAGGCCTTTTCCCCTAAATGAGTGGAGGCATGTAAGGAGTTAACCAACTTTCACTGGAGGTTCCCAGGCAGAAAAAGGAGTTCCTCCTTGTGGAACGACCCCATATGATCTTCTTGAAAGCCCTCACTCTTAGCTTTAAGAGTCTCACCTTCAGTATATGAAGAAGTTTCTGGCAAATTAGACTGTGGAACTAAGGTGGCAATCCCTATTAAGTCATTGTTCTGTAATGCTGCTCTCTTAGCTGCCTAATCGGGTGCTTGGTTCCCTCGTACCATTTCTGTGCTTGCTTTTTGGTGTCCTTCACAGTGGGAGACTGAAACCTCAGTGGGCAGATGGACTGCCTCCAAGAGCCTAAGGATTTGATCATATTTGATTGGGGACCCTCAGGTGGTCAAGTGGCAGCATGTGCATGTAGCACCAGAAAGGCATACTTGGAGTCAGTGTAAATGGCTACCCTTTTTCCTTTTCCCAACTCTAAAGCTCGAGTCAGGGCTATGAGCTCAGCTAATTGGGCGGAAGTACCTGGTGGCAAACATTTAGCCTCTATGGCCTCAAAATTGGAGACTATTGCATATCTGGCTCTTCTTTTTCCATCCAGGACAAAGCTGCTTCCATCAGTGTGCCAGATTTCATCAGGATTGGTCAGAGGATCTTCCAACAATCCCTCTCGGGGTTTTGTCCAGTGGTCCAAGGTTTCTAGGCAAGAGTGAAAGGGAAGAGAGCCCTCAGGAGAAGGCAGGAGTGTGGCTCAGTTAAGAACCTCACAAGGGGATATAGTCAGGCCTGGATTTTCCCTCAGCACTACTTGATATCTGAGGATCCTTTGATCAGACATCCATAAATGGCCTCTCCCATTCAGGAGTTGTTTCACTTGGTGGCTGGTGAAAATAGTTTTCCCTCAAAAGAGAGTTTTAAAGCATCTTTTATCAGGACTGCGATAGCTGCAAGATTTTGAAGGCAGGGCAAGATCTCTTCCCAATAAATGAGTAGGACACTTAGGGACCACCAGAAACTGGTGGGAAAATATTTGTCCATCCCAGTAACAAAAAAGTGCTCAGGTGAATCTTTTTGTAATTGTTTTTCCTGTAGCACCAAAAATGACACAGGTTTGGGAGGAGAAGGCTATGGAATAGGAGGTCAGGACAAAGTAGGTATCCCCTGTGTCAAACAAGAAATCCTGGACCTATCTGCCACATCTAGTTGCACCCTGGGCTCCAGCCCCGTGATTGTTATCTGTGACAGGCAGGCTGGCTGGAGTGGGCCACTTCAATCCTGTTGAACCATCGTGAAAGGAGCCTTGGTGCTTGACCTTGAGGCTCTTGGGTCCCGAGGGCAGAGTACAGCCCAATGTCCCAGTTGATGGTATTTGTAACAGGCTGTTTTAGGAGACTTGTCACAGTTTGGACACTCTTTGGCCCAATGCCCCACCTGTCTACAGATTAAGCATTTTCCTTATGCCTTGTCCTTTAAGAACTCAGGGTTTGCTATAGAGCTTCCCTGGAGAGTGGCCAGTATCTGCTTGCCTTATCTCTTACCTTTTCTCCCTTTCCTGGGCCTTGGCCTCCCTCTCCTGTTCTCTGTTATAAAAGGTATGGGTGCTGCTGCTGTAGCTGTTGTAACTTTATTCTGATATCTGATGCACATTGGGACAGGAATTGGTCTTTTAAAATCACCTGTCCCTCATAAGAATCTAAATCCAGATTAGTAAACTTCTGGAGGGCCTCTTTTAGCCTTTCCAGAAAGGCAATGTGGTTCTTGTTGGGCTCCTGAGTTACTGCTGAGACTGGGGACAGTTCTACAAGTACTGGAGTAGATAGCCTTCCTTCTATTTCCATGAGTGGACTTCTTTAGGAGTGAGTCTTTCTGAACCTTATCCTACCCAGTATTGTTGCAACCTGAGAGCCACGTGTCCCCAGGTCAGGGTACAGATCTTCATGCAGGTTGAGGCATGACAGCCTCCTAGAGGTTGAATCTCCAGGCAGGTCGAGGCATGTCAGCCCCCAAGAATTGGGTCTCTGGGCAGGCAGGGGCATGTCAACCTCCTGGGACCCCTGAACTAGCAGATCCCCCAGCAGGTTGAGGCATGACAACCTTCCAAGCATCAGATCCTTAGGCAGGTTGAGGTAGGTCAACCTCCTGGGACCTCCGGACTGGAGTTGGGCATCCCCAAGGTCTCCAGCATGACCAGTGGTGGGTAGGATTAAGGGATTGTAATCCTAACTCATTGCTGGTTTGTTCACCATGGGTGGGAACAGATATCATGCTGTAAACAGTCCAAGCCTGTGCCCTGAGACTGGGAACCTAGTCAAACAGCCATAAGCC
Organism: Oreotragus oreotragus; assembly: GCA_006410675.1. NCBI lineage: Eukaryota > Metazoa > Chordata > Mammalia > Artiodactyla > Bovidae > Oreotragus > Oreotragus oreotragus. The sequence goes on along the minus strand of SJYX01020588.1, from coordinate 131,416 downwards.
TTACCCTCTTATTGCTCTGAGGGAATGTAAGTCACTGATTTCCTCCCCTAGTCCTCCATATGAGCAGCGTTTCCAATGGTAAACATTTCATTGTCATAGACCCACTTTAGGTAACAACAGAAGTAATGACAAAGAAGTGGGCTATCTGGTCCTGTTAGGGGCATTAAGAGTATTTTAATAATAAGTGGGGTGGAGCAATGTTGCCTGCAAGGGCACAGGGTCCTGGCTGTAGGAGTTAGTAAGTAGCTAAAGAATAAATTGATAAGAGCCCAACAGACCAGATGTTCCATAAAAGTGGAGTGGCGATTTGATCCAGGGCTATGTTTGTAACTTTAGGAGAAGGATAGTAAGGGTTTGGGCCCAATGGCCTGCAGAGCTAACCCTCAAAGTGGCAAACATTATCCCTGGAAGCCCAATTGCCTTTGAAGGGATGCCAGCAGATGGACTTCTAGCAGGCACTGTGTGCCTGTCGCTGGCCCAGCGGGTTCACTGAGAGATGCTGATGTTGCACATGTTGTAGGAAATGTGGAAGATGAAGGCCTGAATATCTAGAAAGATTAGATATTACACAGTATTTCCCTCCTAAGGGCTTCCCTGATAGCTCAGTTGGTAAAGAATCCACCTGCAAAGCAGAAGACCCTGGTTCGATTCCTGGGTCAGGAAGATCTGCTGCAAAAGGGATAGGCTATCTACTCCAGTATTCTTGGAACTCCCTTGTGGCTCAGCTGATAGAGAATCTGCCTGCAATGCAGGCGGCCTGGGTTAGGAAGATTCCCTGGAGAAGGAAGGGAAAGATTGCCCACTACAGAATTCTGGCCTAGAGAATTCCATGGACAGTCCATGGGGTCACAAAGAGATGGATACAACTGAGTGACTTTCACTATCCCTCCCAAAGGTCAGCTATTTTCTGGTTATCCCTCCAGAAGACTGTAAAGCAACATTGTGGGCCTGGAACCCTGTCCAGGAAAAGAGCATGAAACAGGATGGAAGGGGGCAAGGCACAACTTTTGAAAGAATATCATAGTCCAAGGGCACAACGTAAACTGATGAAAATCAAATGGGTCCAAGATGACAAGTCAAATTCAACTAAACCTTGATCCTCAATCTACAAGCTAAATGACACACCCAGAGGTACCAGGACTGTTCCAAAGCACTGTCAAAAGATATAGGAGTGGGTGGTTCCCCAACTGTTGGAATGATTCTCCCACTCACTAGCATATGAAATCACCCAACTCAAAACAACTAACCACACCACATTCCGTAGCGACTGCACTCTCCCTCTGTGATGGCCAACACCCTGTGGAGTGTGCTCTCTGAATCCAAACAAATCCACCTCCTGATTTTTTTTTGCAATGGGACATCAAGAGCCTGACTTTCATTAGGTCCTAAAACCAGGCACTGTGGGTTTTGGCCAGGCTCAAGTACCAGTAGGATATGAGTGATTAGAGTGGCTGTGATCCAAAAGTCTGCAAGCAATAAATGCTGGAGAGGGTGTAGAGAAAAGGGAACCCTCTTACACTGTTGGTGGGAATGCAAACTAGTACAGCCACTATGGAGAACAGTATGGAGATTCCTTAAGAAATTGCAAATAGAACTGCCTTATGACCCAGCAATCCCACTGCTGGGCATACACACTGAGGAAAGCAGAATAGAAAGAGACACATGTACCCCAATGTTCATCGCAGCACTGTTTATAATAGCCAGGACATGGAAACAACCTAGATGTCCATCAGCAGATGAATGGATAAGAAAGCTGTGGTACATATACACAATGGAGTATTACTTAGCCATTAAAAAGAATACATTTGAATCAGTTCTAATTGTGTCCGACTCTTAGCGACCCCATGGACTGCAGCCTACCAGGGGCTCCTCCATCCATGGGATTTTCCAGGCAAGAATACTGGAGTGTGGTGCCAGTGCCTTCTCCAGAAAGGATGCTACCTGCAATCAAAGGAGTTCTCAAAAGGTGAGAGTAGACGTCTCCTCGAATGGCTGATTCTATAACCAACTTCACTGATTCAAAACTGGACACAGGGGTGTACCCCAGGGTTTTGAAGTTGTGTGGAACTCACCTGTCTTCTGCCAAAATTAACCAGGATTTAAAAGACTGAAGATACAGTCTTTTTTTGCTGTTGTTGTTTTTAAGTATAGCTGGTTTACAACGTGCTGTTAGCTTCTGATATAGAGCAAGGGGAATTCATATATATATATACCTAGGGCTTCCCTAGTGGCTCGGTGGTAAAGAATCTGCTTGCCATGCAGGAGGCACTTCATTCACTTCCAAGTTCATGGCCCCATATAATAACCAGGTATTCCCACACGGGCTTAACCTTAACCTAGTGCCTCAGACTTATCTTCCTGCATATAAAGGAATACCTCATAATGACTGAGGAGTGTTAACAAGATAAGGTGTTCATAGAGATTAGCAAATATCCTGGTACATGCAGCATCTCTGGTCTGCACAGAAGCCTGGAAATGAAGATGGGATGCGGAACACGAAAATATTAGGGCTTCTTCAAAGTTGGTCACTAGCAATGTTGAGAAATCACCCTCTGTCCAAGAAATTGCAGATGGTTGCAGCAACCCATAAAGATCCCAGCAGAGTTACACACAGGCGAACGGATTTACCTAACTGGCAAAATATGTTTAAATTTAACTTGCATCCAAGTTTACATGTATTATCATTTCACTCCCTCCATAATGTGATCATCCAGTAGATAATTATCTCTGAAATTTGTTATCTGAGTTTATATGAAACTGGCTTTTAATAAGCTCAAATTCCTTAAACAGTTAGTTAAGATGTCATGTCCTAAAAGACAGTAGTAGGAGCATTTATTTAACTTAAAATTCCTACAATATGAATGATGCATTTGGAACTTTCACTACTAAGATCCAAGTTCTTTAGTCATTTCTTTTCACTAATGTGGAAATATCTGGAACTTTGGGTATTTTTGTTGGTTCTCTAAGCTCAGATTCGATCATTTAATGGGTCTGGGAAATGAAAAACATGTATATTTTATCAATACCTCTGCTTATAATTTAAAGCACAAGTAACCAACTTTTTATTGCTCTTTTTTTTTGGCCAATTTATTGTAGGAAATTATGGTCCTCAAATAAGGTTCTTTAAATGACTTTCTTCTTATAATTCAGATTAACTAGGTCCCTATTACCTCATGGACGGAGGAGCCTGGGAGGCTGCAGTCCATGGGGTCGCTAAGNAAAAATAATATCTCTTGCTGGGGGAAGGCAATGGCACCCCACCACAGTACTCTTGCCTGGAAAATCCAATGGACGGAGGAGCCTGGTGGGCTGCAGTCCATGGGGTCGCAAACAGTCGGACAGACTGAGCGACTTCACTTTCACTTTTCTCTTTCATGCACTGGAGAAGGAAATGGCAACCCACTCCAGTATTCTTGCCTGGAGAATCCCAGGGATGGGGGAGCCTGGTGGGCTGCCGTCTATGGGGTCACACAGAGTCGGGCACGACTCAAGTGACTTAGCAGCAGCAGCAGGTAACTACTACAGCAGCGCACAGAGGCGATCTGAGATTTTAGGAAGTGGTCCAAGAATTGGAGAGGCACCCGCTGAGCTGTGTTCCCCAACGTGTGTGTGTTTGCCAGATAAAATATAGGACGCCAGTTAAATATGAATTTCATATAAGCAACGAATAACTGTTTAGTGTGTATGCTCTGCAGAGGGATTCAGAATAACTCCAAATTCTGGTTTCGGTACCATCGGGTGAGACGGGGGATGGAGTGGGAAACGATCGTCGTGCTGAGTCGCTAAGCTGTGTAGTCGCTAATTCTGGTACGACTGTTTGCGACCTCATGCATTGCAGTCCGCCAGGCGCCTCTGTCCGTGGAATTTCCCGCGAGAATATTAGAATGGGTTGCCATTTCCTCCTCCAGGGTATCTTCCCCACCCAGGGGTCAAACCCGTCTCCTGAGTCTTCAGGCGGGTTCTCTACCACTGATCCACGTGGAAAACAACTGAGTTAATATTGAGGTTGAGTTGCCTGGGGAACACCCAAGCTCCAGCGAACTGTTACACTCCTGTTAAATTCTGGAAATACACATTCAGTTCCAGACTGGACTAACTTTTAACTGTAATCAAAAAATTACTGTAAAGGAACAGATATGAATCAGTTTTGACATAATTTTGAAAACTATAAAGCACCAAACAAATCACTGTAATTTTAAGTTCTTTCTACAAAAATTTCTATTATCAGCCCAGGGTGAAAACTGAAAATACTCTCCTCATATATCTGAGTAGTTTGCTAAACTTTTTTTTCATTTTGAAATCAGCATTTTATAATAGTAGTAGTGCTGATATGTATAACAATTTTTGTACTAATACCTAATACTGTACATACATTTTCTTACACCTTGAATTATTTTTAGTGGGTTAACTTGGTTTCCAACTTGATGCATGATATATACATTTTTGTGCCTTCTAGAAGAATGCTATTATGAAATGCTCAATAATGCACATGGAATCTGAACTGTTTTTTGTAAAAGTATAAAATTAAGTGTTTTTCTCACTTCCCAGGGTTATGTTCCTTATCAGTTTCTTAATTTTCCTTGCAGAAGTTTTCTGTGTACATACTGATTTATTTTGTATGTAACCAGACAACACCAGTCTTGAAACCCAGTTCCATTGCTTGCTGCTCAAAGGCCAGTACTCGAGCGGAGTGTTAGTGGAAATGGGAAATTTGCTTTATTCGGGAGGCCCACAACCTGGGAAGATGGTGGACTGCTGTCCTAAGGCTATCTCCAAGTTGCTAGTTAGGAGACAAATGTTGTAAAGGCAGTGTGAGGGAGGGAGCAGGGTGCGTAACCAGCTTGTATGTTGCTCTTGGATTGGTTGGCATCAAGGTGAAGTTTCCAGCATCACCAGTCTTCTGTTTTCAACCAGTGTGTGGTCTATGTGCTTATGGTCAGCAGTTTTTCATCAGGTGGGGGCCAGTTTCCTGTTAAAATAACTTAAGGCTGTGTAAATCAGACCTTTGTATCTTTCAGGCAAACTGTGAGTTTGGTAATTCTGTGTCTGGTTTATAAATTGTTTCCAGTTTTCTGGCCCAATTGATTTTCTTTCTCAGTTCAGTTGCTCAGTTGTGTCCAGCTCTTTGCCACCCTATGGACGGCAGCACACCAGGCTTCCCTGTCCATCACCAACTGTCCATCGAGTCAGTGATGCCATCCAACCGTCTCACCCTCACCTTCTCCTCCCGCCTTCAATCTTCCCCGGCATCAGGGTCTTTTCCAATGAGTCAGTTCTTCGCATCTTTGTTTCTACATCTTCCTATTTCCTAATCATTAACTATTGAGCCAGCCTTTTGAGAATCACTGGGAGACTAAAGCTTTTCTACAAACAAGAGGCAGGTGGGATGGGGTGGGGGTGGGAGAGTTGTCTGTCACAGGGAAGGTCCCCTAGGGTCCTGCTTCCTTGCAGTCCTCCCTTTTCTTTGACACTCAGTTCTGAAATGGGGAATAAGAAACAAGGTTTGGGATAAAGAGGTTAGTCACCAGAGGAAACGTTTTAGGGGACTCAGTTTTACACAGAGCCCTCTTATTACTTGGACTAGTAGTAGGTTAATTTAAAAAGTAGGTAACACTCAGAAGAAGGAAGTTAGCAAAGATTCATGGGCTCATTGGATACAGGTGTTTACCTAAAGGACTGAAGATGGTAAATTTTGAGCATCAAAATGAGTAACTGCTATTAATTGAAATACAGAACATACATAAAAATTCTTGACTTCATGCTTCCTTACAAGTGAAACTCATTAGTCAAGACTGAAGACTGCCAGGGCATGAACTTACTACCCCAAAACTTGATAAAATCATTGAGCATTTATCCTGCCTTTCTTACTAGAACAGAATTTCAGTGTAATCAAAATGCTAATGAGAATTCCAACTAATAAAGAAGGAATGATAGAACAATCATTGCTACTCCTAGTGAAATAAGAACCCTCATCAGCAGAGGCTAAAATTAAGTTGAAATGTTGATGGGGAATTTCTTAATAGATGGAACCCCCTGAACCCACTGATCAACTTTATCATTAACTCTGGGACAGCATCACACCATGCACTTTCAGATGTAACAGAAAGTACACAGCACTACCTGTGAAAGATTCTTGCCTAAAAATTGAACCCACATTTAACCATAACTCTCGATTTAACAGAGGCTATAGAGAATCGCTCATAATGTGGGACATTCTATAAGACAAATGTCCCAGTTTCTTTATCAATGTCATTTAAAAGGTGGTGGAGGGAACTAATGCAAAATCAGACTTAAGAGACATATGCCCATATGTAATATATGGACCTTGTCTGGACCCTGATTTTTAAAAAGCAACCATAAAAACACATTTTTGAGACAACTGAAATTTTAATACAGACTGAGCCATTAGATGATACTAACAGATTGCTGTTAATTTTGCTAAGAATGTTAATAGAATGTGGCTGTGTCATCATCATTGATGTATACTGCAGTACTTATGGGTGAAATTTTTTAGAACTTAAAAATGACAAACATGGCAAATGTTAATTGATAAATCTAGATGATGATGAGCATAAACGTGTTCATTGTAAATAGCCTCTCTACTCTTCTGCCAGGTGGCTCAGTGGTAAATAATCTGCCTGCCAATGCAGTAGATGCAGATTCAATCTTTCGGTCTGGAAGTTCCCCTGAAGAAGGAAATGGCAACAGATTCCAGTATTTTTGCCTGGAAAATTCCATGGACAGAGGAGCCTGGCAGGTTAATCCACTGGGTTGTAAAGAGTCAGACATGCATGTATGCATGCATGTTTGGAAACTGTCGTAATAAACAAGAAAAGGGGAAAGTTATCAGGTTCATAAATGTAAAGTGCATAAAAAGTCTTGTTCTATGTAAAGCTTAAAAAAGACAGTTTAATAGAGGATTACATTAGTCAATCTTTTTTTTAAGCCACACCTCAGGCATTCAGGAGACCTGATTCTCTGACCAGGGATCTAAACTATGTCCTCTGCAGTGGAAGCACAAAGTCCTAACCACTGGACTTGCAGGGAATTCCCAACACTGGCCAATCTTTTGATTTAAACTATGGTCTTTATAAATGTGGACCAACTAGCTTTTCTTACATAAACCAGAGACATAATGGATCATCTATAGCTTCTGGTATGTTTCTTTAAAGTGGACTAGGAACTTAAGATAGAAGTGAAGGAATCTCAAGTCAGAGTCCTAGATTTGTAATTTTCTTTTTTGTAATCCTCTATAATTTACAATTATCTTGGATACAGTTAACTCGTCAGCAACTTGATCTTCATCACTGAAGTTCCCCCCACCTTCCACTCGTGTTCTTGCCTGGAGAATCCCATGGACGGAGAAGCCTAGTAGGTTACAGTCCACGGGGTCGCAAAGAGTCAGACACGACTGAGCAACTTCACCTTTCCTTATAAGTAACTTTTCATACTTGAATTCCACTGGTTTATGTAATACTTAAATTATACAACAATGCCATTGGCACGAGTAAGTTGGGGAACAAACAGCTAACTAGAAGTATACATACCATTCAACTGGCAGGAGCAGTGCTTCTCCAGTATACCAGAGGGGAGCCCAGCCATGAGCCTTCAACTCACTGTGAATCACAGTCAGTATACTTTAAGCTGGTTAGCCAGTCCAGTAGGGGAGGGGTACAAGGATTGGTAAAACAGTCCCTATTATTAGTGGATATCCATCTTTTGAAAATCATTCAGATGCAGTAGCACATACACATCCTGGCCCACTCTTAACACGGTGGGGTCTGGGGCAAAAGGGTAGATAGAAATGGAGGCCAATCTTGATTTAAGTGTCAATACGTAAGAGTCGATCATATACACATAACATATAGACTTTTTATCTTGATAAATATTTCTTCTCAAGGGACAGAAATTTAGGTTCAAGATTGAATTCTCTGACATGTGCTGGAAAGCGACAACAGGAGAACCAGGTCAGCCTGTTCTCCCTGAAGTCCCCTGGGACTGTTTCCTTTCAGCCTCTAGCTGCAGCTTGCCCCAGGGTCTTGCTAGCATGAAAGTGGACACCCCAGTCTGCACATCCAAGCACCTGAACTGCCTCCCCTGAGTCTAGCAGTGTATGTCTGTAGTGCAGAATGTCTTCAGGATGGATTGGAGAAGAGGCCTGCATGTGTTATGGAAGCCAGCTTAGGACTGGTGGGACAGGGGATTATGGGATCCTGGGTGTTGCGTTCATAGTGGGTAGTGGAACAGACTAGGAGTAGACACAATTCCTCACCAGCTTCACTTTGTCACCGCATGAACCTTCGCCTGCCACGCTCCTCCGTTCATGGGATTCTCCAAGCAAGAATACTGGAGTGGGTTGCCATGCTCTCCTCCAGGGGATCTTCCTGACCCAGGGACTGAACCAGACCCTCTTAAGTCTCCTGCATTGGCAGGCAGGTTCTTTACCACTAGCAACATTATTTGTGACTGTATATGTAACAGAAACACCTAGAAATGGAATTAAATGTTTCATTTGAAAGCGAACTAGCTTGGTTGTGTCCAACTCTTTGCAACCCCATGGACTGTAGCCTGCCAGGCTCTTCCAAGCATGGAATTTTCCAGGCAAGAATCCTGGAATGGGTTGCCATTTCCTTCTCCAAGGGATCTTCCCAACCTAGGGATCAAACCCAGGTCTCCTGCAATGAAGGCAGACTCCTTACCATTGCAGGAATACTCCTTATCTATGTATTTAATACCGTGATCTTTTTTGGTGGGGGTGTTAGTTCTAAAAGGTCTTGTAGGTCTTCAAAGAACCGTTCTTCAGCTTCTTCAGAATTATTGGTTGGGGCATAGGCTTGGATCACTGTGATATTGAATGCTTTGCCTTGGAAATGAACAGAAATCATTCTGTTTTTGAGATTGCATCCAAGTACTGCATTTCGGACTCTTGTTGACCATTAGATCAATCCTGGGTGTTCATTGGAAGGACTGATACTGAAGCTGAAACTCCAATACTTTGGCCACCTCACGCGAAGAGTTGACTCATTGGAGAAGACCCTGATGCTGGGAGGGATTGGGGACAGGAGGAAAAGAGGACGACAGAGGATGAGATGGTGGATGGCATCACCAACTCGATGGACTTGAGTTTGGGTGAACTCCGGGAGATGGTGATGGACAGGGAGGCCTGGCGTGCTACGATTCATGGAGTTGCAGAGTTGGACACGACTGAGCGACTGAACTGAACACCTTGATATTACTTGTTCTCCAGAAATGTTGTACCCATTCACATTCCATCTTTAAATTAGTTATTTAAAATATTTATGAAACCCATAAATTGTATATTTTCCAAAGAAATCATCCTTGGAAAACAACATTACCTAAACATACCTTCTGTATGAAGGTATTGGTTTCTCAGTGTCTTTGTCACACTCTTCTCCCTGTGACTCAAAACTATCTAGTATCTCTTCATTCTTCTCTTGGTAAAAATGATCTTAGTTTCAAGAGCTCCAGCCTTGTCTGGTTGTTGACTAGTTTTCTTTTATCTCCCAAACTGGTTTCAAGTTGGAATATAAATTTTAAAAATCTTAGCTTCTGATTCTGTCTTAGCTACCAAAATGTAATCCAAGATGTGACAACTTCCAAAGATAGAAACTAAGTTCCTGGTTTATATAATAGTTACTCACAGCATCTATAGCTGCACTGTATAAGCAGCAGCTATTAATACTAGCAAGATGTGGCTCTTTACATTTAAGTTACAATGAAAATTTTAGTTTCCTAGTTGAACTAGCTATACACATTTAAAGTGCTCAACAGCTGGCTGTGGCTAGTGGGTTACTGTGTTGGACAGCCCAGGTTACAGAACGTTCCATCATTGCAAACAATTGCATTGAATAGCACTGCTCTAAAATAAAGAAAACCTTTGGCGGTAAAATTCCGAAAGGCTTTTTTATCTCTCATGCTCAACAGCACACTGTAGATATTTAATAAGGGTGGATATGCAAGAAATGAAGCAAAAGAAAGCAAGAAAAAGTTTAATTTTTAGATGAGATATTCCAGGTGCTTTTTTAAGAATTTGGTTATTCTATACAGAACATACAATCATTTCAACATACAAGTTACGCTATCTTGAATACTCTATTTTGAAATTTCAAAAACCATTTTAAAAGCTTTGTCTTGTTTCCAAAAAAATGAGGCAACATGCTTATTATAAAACACTAGTTTTCAGCACTGCGGACGTTGTAAGTAGTTCATTAATGTTCTTCATCTTTAACTTAAATGTTAAACCTGAGGAATTAGAATTTTTATTATCAGAACTGCATAGCAAAATCATGTCCAGATGATAGAAAAACCAAATAATCTGTGGATCAAGATAATCTGTAAGCCACTTAATTCAGTTTAAAGCAAAACAAGTTATGTTAGGAGAGATAATAAATGATACACAGGTTAACAGAGTTTTGAAATGTGTCATTGTGTTTTTTAAAATGATAACGCAACAAAAGTTATCAAATGTTTTAAATGCTCACATACACCTTATATCACCTATCCAATGACAACAAACTGTTGAACCATTCCAAAGCTGGTGTTTTGCAAAGAATTATTTAGGCCAAATTCAGTCTTTGCAAGTGGCATTGGGCAGTCATGAAAGTGCAAATACCTGGATGGAAACACAGCTTAAATCATTTATTTATGCTACTGTTCTACTCTGACACATGTTAATGCTATGGGAGAAATTTTACAGTTCTAGAAGTCTTGATATAAAGTACACCTTGATCAGAAAATACAAAAAGGCCACAAGTCATGCATAAACTAAAAATGTTAAAGGATATTTTAATCAGGCTTTAAAAAAAAAATCAGGTTTCATGTCCTGGTGATACCACTTTTAAGCACATGCTTTATCAAAGTAAATGGCATCTAGAGGTATCCAAACACTTAAGTCCATTATTTACTAAAAGTAATACTTCACATTTACATAGCATTTTACTGTGGTTGAATCTATTTCATATACTCCATTTCATTTTATTCCTCACAACAGCCCTGTGAGGTAGGCTGAACAAGTTACACTGTTGTAAAGGCAAGTTACATTGCCTTTATGTAAGGCCAATGGAAGCCCAAAGATAATAAGTGATTATGTAGAGATCACAGATACAGTATATGGTAGAGCTAAGGTGATTAATTTTAAATACTTTAAAAGAAATTAAGCCAAAATATTTGTTATATCTAGAAATTTTAAAGAATAGTGGCTTTTAATACAAATCATTTCAAAACTTTAGCTATATCTTATTGTATGAATTAGTTATAAATTTGATTTTAAAGAGTCTCCTCTAAAAGGTAAATTAGATGCAAAGCTTTGGTATCTTACAGATTTTGGAAATGTTAAAAAAAAAAAAAAAAAAAAGCATTCTCATAACCCTTAAGCTCTCCAAAATATTCTAACACTAACAAAAATATCTTATACCAGTCACTTACAATAAACTTAAGTAGCTCCGAGGCAAAGCAAACACCTATGGGCTGTCCTACATACTGTGAAATCCTCTGCGTGTTCATCCCCAAGAACCAACATATATTGATTGGGTACCGTTAAGAAAATATACCAATTTAAACTAACACAGCTCAAATGATTACAAATCAAAAGTTAGTACCTTATACAGACTCAGAAATAACAAATACTGTTTTAACTTGAATTTGAGTAGTCTGAGGAGAAAAGTACTATGGTAATCTCTGAAATTTATTTTATAAGTCAATACTAACCTTTATATGACATACCCAACAATATATTTTCAACAAAAACATATACCATGTGTGATCCAGTTAACCTCCAAATTACTCAAAAAGCTTATTTACATTAATCAAATATTCCAGGTAACAAAGCTATCATATGTGACATCGGGATCACAAGTATTTGCATAATATGAATACTGTAAGACACACAAAAAATTAAAATTATACTGACTATGAGGTAATCTTTCTACAATGATTAAGGAAAATTCATGATCACTTATAAATGCTCCAGCACTGGCATTATGAAATATAAATTTAAAATAACAAATAACTTTATGGTTATTTATGCTGACCATTCACTTCCCTAAAATAATATATTCAGTGTAAAAACAAAATCAAGGAAGAAACTTTTTCAGAAACATTTTACATGACTACATATAGGTGAACCATTTTACATGCAGTTAATTATAATTTTTTATAAACTCTTAACATTTACTTTTTTAAATTTGACTGATTAGCAAAAACATTGTTTTTAAGATGCAAACTTTGTCATACCTCTCAAAAGCAGCAAAAGTACTGTACACACAGAAAATCAAACTTCACAAAGTTAGGAAATCTGAATAGAAAGTATGACTGCCATCCCAGACTTAAATATTTGTTACACGAATTAACAAATGAATGAATACTGATCTTACAAATATGGAGTTTTCTCCAAAAGAATTATGATGATTTTTAAATACAGTCCTTAGTCTGTTTAGCTCAGATTCACATATTTTATGGAAGTCTACACTGTCCCTTCTAAAATGAATACTTTGAAATAATCATTTTTCATATATATCCTTTTCCAATTTTCCCCATATGTTTCCAAAAGACACTAAGTAACTTAATAATTTTATGTGATTTAAAGTATATGTAGGAAAACTAATCGGTAAGTCATGAAATAAGAGTATCTTAGCCTAACTAAATCATTTTCTTCTTTATATCACTGAAGATCAGCACAAAAATTCAAATTATTCATAATACTGCACATACTTTAATTTCATAAGTGAGCAAATAAAACCAAGCCAGTATGTCTCTTCAGATGACAATATGGGAGAAAACGATTGCAGAACAAATTCAGTGAAGTCTAGCTGTACAGCAGCAGTTCATGGTTTGTCAAAATAGTACAGATTCCATCAGTTAAAGCCCTGTACAGACAGGCACACCTTTAATACTTTCAAATTGTCTACCTACACCTGGAACATTCAAAGAATTACTGTATATTATCACTGAAGATCAGCACAAAAATTCAAATTATTCATAATACTGCACATACTTTAATTTCATAAGTGAGCAAATAAAACCAAGCCAGTATGTCTCTTCAGATGACAATATGGGAGAAAACGATTGCAGAACAAATTCAGTGAAGTCTAGCTGTACAGCAGCAGTTCATGGTTTGTCAAAATAGTACAGATTCCATCAGTTAAAGCCCTGTACAGACAGGCACACCTTTAATACTTTCAAATTGTCTACCTACACCTGGAACATTCAAAGAATTACTGTATATTAAATTTCTATGTGCACTTAGTAAATATTTGGTATGTACATATTTACGAAAAGTTAAAGATGTGACAGTCAGTCCAAAGAGTCAAACGAAATGTAAAAAAATTCTTTTTTCTAAAGTGCTTAAGGCAACTCCTTCATTTTTATCCAGTTTACTACAACTGGTTTGAGATTCAACTGCTAAAAGAGAAAGGCAATACTAAGTGTATATTTTTATAAAACATAATTTTTTACACCTATGGTATATCCACTACCATCAACCTCTCATGCATTTCTTTTGTAGAAAGCAATCATGTTTGACCTGTCAAAACAAAGAGTTAAACAAAAATATTTTAAAGAGTATACCAACTTTTCATGTCTTCAATTAAGCAAAAAACTGCAATATTTTTAAATTCCATTGTTAATGAGAATGTTATATATTGTGTCAAGTTAACAGTTACCTTAATTTGAGACTATGTAAATAGGCACTATAGTTACTATTTTCTAGTTTGAAAATTAGAATGACAAACTTCCTCCAATTTAACTTAACACAAATAAACTTAAATGAATTAAGCTGAAAGTCCACACATTTGGGATGGGGTGGGGGGGGACCTTTAAGAAGAAGCATAGTAAGAGGGAAACCCCAGATTCTTATTCTGAAGTATAAAAGTATTACTTCAAATGAATTTTTCCAAATGATACTAGAATATTTTATATGAAGGTTTTCAAATAATGGGATGAGCACACACAAGAATCATATGCACCCCTCCAGCCCCTGACTAGTATTTTCCTTTCCTCATGCCCCTGCAATAGAACTCCTCACCAGTATTACATAATGGTCTCTGGTTTAAGTATCAGTTGACAATGCATGGGGCATGGAGTGAGAGCATGCTTAAGAGGAAGAAGGCACTTAAAATTAAAAACAGGATATAATTATACAGACATAATAGTAAAAGTTTTTATACAAGAACCTCTGGCTTTTTCAGTGTCATTTTTGTTAAAATATACATGAATGTTCACATAAAGCAGCTCCACCACTAACTTACTGCTTTCAGGTTTAACTCTATGAGAGAGAATTATAATTTCCTGTTTCCTTAGGTCCTGCAATAACCCTGCTGCAGAGAACAGGACATCCAGAAATTTCTTTCAAAATCTCTAGGGAAAACAAATATCAAAATTATATTCATTTGGAGAATCAAAACAATATCTACTGACAATGTCATACTCTAAACTGCCTTATGGTTTTTAAAATACGTTATCAGACAACGGTATAGATATGACTCTCCTCTGGAAAAATGAATACCCAGTTTGAATAAAATTCCTCATTAGATTTGTTTTACAAAGAACAAAACATCCCATCAGTAAACAATAAACTTTAAGAGAGACTGAGCTGTTCCTATCCCACAAGTCTTTCACATAGTAACTAAAGTAACTAAAATGTACACAGCAATGGTCACTTCTAGAGAGAAAGGTATCATAAGACAATATACTTAAAATATGAATGGAAGAAAGTCAACGTGAGAAGTGACAGCTTCAAAAATTAAGGAATATACAAGCCCAGACCTCTTGAAAATGCTCAAGGAATTCTTAAATACTGTAATGACAACTTTCAATTTGGCTCAAAGAACTTGTTACAAATTTTAATCAACTTAAAAAATATAAATGCTTTGCTCAATAAACATGGGTGTTACTAATGGTTTAACACATCTTCCCTACATATGATAAAGATCACTCTATGTTGATTTTTTTTTGAAGAATTATGATCCTTTAAAAAGCAAATGAAGTAGCAAAAAGACTGAGAGAAAAATAACCTCTGAATAGGTATGTCTGAAAAATACATGTGCCAAATAAGTCAGAGACACATAGCTTTTTCAAAACTCTTGTTTTTAACCATTCCATCTTATTAAAAAGCAGATATAGATGACTTCAGTATAGTTTTAGGCACCTCCCTTTATAACCTATTCCTTATAGATAAAACTTGAATAGGCAGCTTTTTCTACTTTCTATATAGCTTTTATGATCTTTCACCTTACTAAAAATGTTAAAATAAGCATAATTATTACCAGTTATTACACCAAATTCAAGTGGGAATTTTATCAAAACTAATTTTAAAGTTTCTATTAAACTGGACAAAAAAATCAGAAAATATAAAGCTTTAAAAAATCTTACCCATCATTCAAAATAATGGAAAGAAGTCTAATTAAACAAGGTAATGTATAAAGAATATCCTTTTGCAGGAGGTAAAAAACTGAAATTTGGGCAATTTAAAGCTATTATATCTAGAAACACTTCCTGTCCACTCTCTATTTTGAGTTATAAACTGTGAGAGAAATGTCACAATATTTGGAATGAAGAAAATGATATACAATCTAGTTGAAAAACAAAAGACAATCATTTAGCAAACCTCAACTTATTTACAAAAAGGGAAAAATCAACTACTGTAAGAAAACCTTTCTAGCATGCCCCATCAATTTTTTCAGTTTTTAGAAAACCATGGAAGACTGTACAGTTTTAAAGCTTCAATGTAAGAATTAAATAATAGGTAGTGATGACATTAAAAAAAGGGAACGTATAGAGGAAAGAAGATTTAAATGCTTTTCCCTCAGGTCCTAGGGCTACCATATATAACTAAACATTTTAGAATAGTCAAAGTAATCCAGGAAACACAAAAATGAGTTTCTATGTAACTACTTAAACACTGCCTTTTTTTTTCCCATTTACTCTTCAAAACATCAGTTTCTTGCTAGATGTCTGCTTGCTTCTCTGATACCCCACAGCAGGCTCCTGTGAATGCTTCCTACTAGATGCCCGATGCGAACAGATTCCAGACATTAGAGCAGAAGGTAGCAAACCTGACTTCCACCACTTGTAAACTGCTGCAATTAGTAACTGCACGGAAAAGACCACCCAATCAAAAAGGAGTGGGGGAAGATAAACGTATTCTGAGTAGGCATTACTGAGTAATATTGTTTAGGCTGCTAGTGGAGCCAGTCATTCCATTTTCATTTTTCTGAAGAGTCCTCACAGCACTTGGAACCTGCATCCCAGTACTCAAAGAAAGTCCACCACACCAAACCTGAGAGGACAGAAACAAAGCTGCAGTCAGACTTCAAGTGAAAACTTAAGGGATCCTGACATTTTTCCATCTGAAAGGCAAAAATAAGTGAACATCGTCAGATTCCAAATGGAAAACCTTCGTATGGGAACTGAGGGGAAGTAGAAAGGCTAACTCGGGGGTCCTTTAGAACCATACTGGCCAAAGGAAGTCTTATGACAGAACTCACTGGAGCTACACACGAGAGGGTAATAGGGCTGCAGAAATTTACAGACTAAATTGGATTAATTTAGCCAAAAGATACTGTCATTACTGATAAGTTCACAACCAAGAGATGTACACAAAGACTCATCTTTCTCATCCCAATTACTGCCTTGGATTTTGATAATGGGTTGTGGCCTGAAACTATAGGAATCTAACACCCCTCTGTTAACAGAGTAATCCCATTAGCCTCTTCCCTAACTTGTTAACAGTAAGAACTCTTTTATAATTTTCTAAGATAATCTGAGAAAAACACAAATGGCAATATCCAAATACACTTGCCATATTCTATTATCATAAATGTAAATGAGTTTATGAAAGATAAAACTGTTTCACTTGTGTTGAACAAAGCAGCTATCATTCAGTGAAGTAAATGATAACTGATATGGAATAGAGTCAAGAGAATTAAAATGTGAAAATATGAATCATTTAAACTATCATCAACTGCCATGTATGTAGCAGACAAGCTTAAATTAAAGCAAGGGAGATTCTAGAAATTTTTTATGTATTCCCACCTTCAACTATATCCTAAGTATTCAATATTTACTCAGTAACCACAGTATAGTTACAAAGAATTTGCAGACTGTGAAACGCATGGCTATATAATTAACATTGCAAAATTTTTAAACTTTAAGGTTCAGTAATGATGACTCTTAAAATACAAGAAAATGTGGTACAAATGAACCTATCTATGAAACAGAAAGAGAGTCACAGATAGAGAGAACAGACTCATGGCTGCCAAGGGGATGTGATGGTTAGGGAAGGGGTAGACTGGGAGTCTGGGGTTAACAAACTATTACATACAGAGCAGATAAACAACAGGATCCTAGAGTATAGACAGGGAACTATATCCAATATCCTGGGATAACCATAATGGAAAATAATATAAAAAAGAGTGTATAGAGGAATTCCCTGATGATCCAGTGGTTAGGACTCAGCGCTTTCACTGCCAGAGCTCAGATGCAACCCCTGGTCAGGGAACTAAGATCCTGCAAACAGCTTAGTCAAGGAAAAAAGAAGTATATGTGTGTACACCTGAGTCACTGTGTTGTACAGAAGAAATTAATACAACATTGTAAATCAACTGTATTTCAATAAAAAATAAATTTTAGAAATACAAATGCTACTCTGATTATGAAACTATCATATTATTTTATTGAAAATTAAGTGATTTACAGAAATATTTACCCAAAATATCTAGCACAAAAGTGGAAGAGCAGATCAATGGAGAAAGGTTAGTCTTTTTCAGAAAGTGGCACTGGAACACGTGGATATCCATATGCAAAAAACAGATCCAGATCTTAAACCATACTCTGTATCACATATAAAAATTAACTCAAAATGGATCAAGACCTAAATGTAAAACTTTTTAATTATAAAGTTACAAGGAAAAAAAACAAAAGAAAATATCTCTGTGACCCTGAGCTGGGCAAAGCATGACATTAACAAGAATATTTATAGAAGTTCTATTTGTAAATGTCTCCAATGGGAAAGCACTCAAGTAGTCAACTAAATTAGAATGTGTAAATAAATCCTGATATAGTCATACAATGAAAAACTATACACATACATATAAAACTATGTGAACTACCACACGTGGAAAAACATGCATAAATCTCACAAACGTATGTTGAGCCCAAAAGATATTGTACAATTCCATTTATACAAAGTTGAAAGGGAGGCAAATGAATTTATGGTATTAAAACTCAAGACAGTAATCGCTTTGGAGGAGGGCCATTAGAGGCTGGAAATGCGTACAATGTTCCACTTCCTGACCAAGACCCTGGTTACAAAAATGAGTGCAGTCCTATGAAAACTGATCAAACTACACGCTTATGATTTGCAGACTTTTATGTCTCAACACTTACTTCAGTAAAATATACCAAAAACATACAATCACAGACGTAGGAGAGGCAGACTGGGGAAAGAAAGAGGAATATAAGAAAAAACTATGATACTGTGTTTCCCCAAATAGATAGCATAGATATTCTCCTTAAAGTTGCCAAACCAAATATAAATTAGGTACTAACCATGAAACCAGGTAGTACTGGCTGAGTAAATTTTGCCTTAAAGGAATACAACAACTGTTTTGAGTTTGCATCGTAGAAAGAAAGCTGACCTAGAGGGAAGGAGAAAAAAAGTCACATTTATTATTGGGAAAAAAAAATTTAACATCTAATTAAGTCTAACATATAATCATGCATAAAAGTAATAACCAAATGAATATTTGTCACTTTGAGGACTGGACTTAGGAATTCTCACTTGAAAATCGGTAGTAAACATGTTTAAGAAAAAGCCCAAATCCACTTTTCTTTCCCTGGTTTTTAAAATCTCCATAGTGCTTTGATAATCTGGTACTATCCAATTATTCAACTATAGACTTCTCTTTTTTACCATTATTTAACAAATAGTTCCTTAGTCCAGTAAAAATCACGGTTATTTCTTCCTCCACCCCCCACCTTTTTTTTTTTTTTTACTATAACCAGCCCTTCCACTCAATCCTATCACCATTTAAGGTTTACTCTATTAGACTTTGTCCTCTAATCACTTAAAGCCATACTCATACCCTAATCTCTAAAATCATGGCATAATGATCACTGCTTCAGTTTTAGTTCTTTTTTAAGGTCTCCT
This sequence comes from Oreotragus oreotragus, assembly GCA_006410675.1. NCBI lineage: Eukaryota > Metazoa > Chordata > Mammalia > Artiodactyla > Bovidae > Oreotragus > Oreotragus oreotragus. The sequence goes on along the minus strand of SJYX01020588.1, from coordinate 112,251 downwards.
GACAGTCTTTCAACAAGGACCATGTAAAAAATCACTGTCCTTCTGACCACCTAACTGTCCAGCCTGATGACACCCTTGCAACTGTTACCATTTCTTCAAACTTTTCTCTCATGACTATTCTCTTGGTTTGTTTCCTAACCCTGAGGATATCTTCTGTTTCTTTTCCTCCTATTCTAAATGTAGATGCTTGTCCAGGATCTTTTCTCTCTATAAGGTTCCCATAATAAATCAGCTAAGAACTAACATTATGTCTACTAGAAAAGAAACTAACATTATGTCTACTATTTATATAAACTACTTCAAAATGCCAAGCAACCTATCTGTGTTCACAAAGTTAGTGTACAGAAGAGCAGTAACACTTAACGGTTCTGTGCAATATTCAGTGGCTGTTCTGTGATGCCATAACTAATATTTAGCTTCAGCTAAGTAATGCCACATGGCCGTCCCGCTGGTGTCTCATCTTTCCCCAGGACCCTCTATACTCTCTACTGTGTTGATGGTGTGATCATCCTTTTGATCACACTGGATGGAACCTCAGTCATCTTCAGTTCTTCTGTGTCCCTTCCTCCAATCCATATTTTTAGTAGCCAAGTCCTATGAATTCTACTTTCACACCATCAAATCCATTCTTCTTGATTCCCCACTGCTCAGGCATCTCTTACCACTAATCACTCAACCAATACTTACTAAGGGTTTACTATGTAAAGAAAGCAAGGCCAAAGAATGTTAAAACTACTGCACAATTGCACTCATCTTACATGCTAGTAAAGTAATGCTCAAAATTCTCCAACCAGGCTTCAACAGTATGTGAACCGTGAACTTCCGGATGTTCAAGCCAGATTTAGAAAAGGCAGAGAATACCCTCCTTGTGGCTCAACTGGTAAAGAATAGGCAGAGGAACCAGAGATCAAATTGCCAACATCTGCTGGATCATCGAAAAAGCAAAACAGTTCCAGAAAAACATCTATTTCTGCTTTATTGACTATGCCAAAGCCTTTGACTGTGTGGATCACAACAAACTGTGGAAAATTCTGAAAGAGATGGGAATACCACACCACCTAACCTGCCTCTTGAGAAATCTGTATGCAGATCAGGAAGCAACAGTTAGAACTGGACATGGAACAATAGACTGGTTCCAAATAGGAAAAGGAGTACATCAAGGCTGTATATTGTCACCCTGCGTATTTAAATTATATGCAGAGTACATCATGAGAAACGCTGGGCTGGATGAAGCACAAGCTGGAATCAAGATTGCTGAGAGAAATATCAATAACCTCAGATATGCAGATGACACCATCTTTATGGAAGAAAGTGAAGAAAAACTGAAGAGCCTCTTGATGAAAGTGAAAGAGGAGAGAGAAAAAGTTGGCTTACAACTCAACATCCAGAAAACTAAGATCAGGGCATCTTAGTCCCATCATTTCATGGCAAATAAATGGGGAAACAGTGGAACAGCTTCAGACTTTATTTTGGAGGGCTCCAAAATCACTGCAGATGGTGACTGCAGCCATGAAATTAAAAGACACTTACTCCTTGGAAAAAAGTTATGACCAAACTAGACAGCATATTAAAAAGCAGAGACATCACTTTGCCAACAAAGTTCCATCTAGTCAAAGCGATGGTTTCTCCAGTAGTCATGTATGGATGTAAGAGCTGGACTATAAAGAAAGCTGAGTGACAAAGAATTGATGCTTTTGAACTGTGGTGTTGGAGAAGACTCTTGAGAGTCCCTTGGAATGCATAGAGATCCAACCAGTCAATCCTAAAGGAAATCAGTCCTGAATATTCATTGGAAGGACTGATGCTGAAGCTGAAACTCCAATACTTTGGCCACCTGATGTGAAGAACTGACTCATTTGAAAAGACCCTGATGCTGGGAAAGATTGAAGGCGGGAGGAGAAGGGAATGACAGAGGATGAGATGGTTGGATGGCATCACCGACTCGATGGACATGAGTCTGAGTAAGCTTTAGGAGTTGGTGATGGACAGGGACGCCTGGTGTGCTGCAGTCTATGGGATCGCAAAGAGTCGGACACGACTGAGCGACTGAACTGAACTGATGTAAAGCACTTGCCAAGCAATAAGGGCATAATTCTTAACAAAGCAGACATGGTCCTGTCCATATTACCTAAAGACCACCTTGAAAAGTCCTCCTCTCTCAGTATTTTGCAACCTCGTCCACATTTAACCATTTATCCTCTAATAAGTCTAAAACTATATTACCATCATATAACTACAGTTTTCTAAAATAAACAGAAATCCTCCTTCAACTACCAAAGAAAGACTAGCTTATTATTAGTTTTCAAGGTCCTCAGAATCTGATCCCATCCTACATTAAAATTTATTTCTATACCCTATGCTTTAGGTTAACAATTACACTTCTCACTATCCTTAAGGAATCTTTAATTATACTTAATCTTTAAGTATCTTTAATTATACTTATCTTTAAGGAATCACAAAGTATGGGAAAAGAGACAGAAGAGGATAAGCAAACGCTATCTTGTAGTTTAAAAAGAAGAAATGATTGATATGCCAATACATTTACTATTTATCCTGAGGAAAATTATTTATGAGTCTAAGTGAGTAAATTTTAAAAAATGCAGCAAAACTGACATGTCATCACTAAACATAAATCAATCCAAAGTCAATTTTTTTTCCTTTTTGAATAACTAGGTTGATACTTCATGGAACTCTTTGGACATAACATCACTTAAAATTGTAAAACTTGGTTTTATTAGCTTTAAGTGTCAACTTGGAGTGAGGCATTTAGGGAACTGCTTTTGTTCCCTACTTCATCTACAAAAGTTTTATATTTAGATGACAACAGACAAGACACTTACCAAATACCTAACTCAAAAAGCTTAAAGAGAAACACCAAGTTAATTTTTAGATGATCTTAAGAGGAGGGAAGATTGGCATAATCTATTAAGATGAAACTTAAGGACAAATACAGTGTTCTTCATTTGAGTTACAAACAGCAAAGAAACACCTCTACACTGCCTAACATCAGAGGAAAAAGATAATCTGCCAGAACTCAATGGAAAGAGATCTAGTGGATTAGGTGGCTACCAGCTCAACATTGATCTACAATGCTGTTAAGTCATATTACTAGAAATCATGCTGCCAAATCACTAATCTACAGTGGTCAGAAGTTGTGTGTTCTACTTTGAGAATCAATCTTTAAAATATATATATAGACATAGTATACAACCACAGGTGATAATAAAGGTTTGGAAAAATTAAATTAAAAGGAACAGCTAATGTTACAGAGAATGTACAGTCTGGAAAAACAGGGAAAGAGAAGCAATGTTAGTTTTTAAACAAGTAAGGATTACAATGTAAATATAAATTAGGGAATATAATTCTGTGTTTCTTCAAATAACAAGACTTAACAGCAAGAGTCTCAGAAGTTACTGAGAGACAAAATGAACTGACTTAAGAAAAACCTTCTAATCAAATCTTATCCTACAGTGAAACAGGCTGCCTTCTAAGACCATTAGGTTCACACAGAAAAGTTCAAGCATAGGAGTGGCAACTACTCACAGAGATAATGTAATAAGGAAATCATACTATGTGGCAAAAGGATTGGGTAATTTCTAAGGTCTATCTTGACTCAAAAAACTCTGACCCTACCACTCTTAACAGTTAACAAAACAAGGTAAGGGAGGAATTAAAATGGGCATAAGACATTCTAATGCTCATGACTAAAATTAGCAACATCTTTTTTTTCAGACTTACTTAGTATAGTATAGATGAGAGCTTTTGTAGGCCTGCAAGCAGACATCACATGCCCTTTCAGTCAACTACAGACCTGAAGTTACGTTTGTGATCAAATCCTAGTAGGTCAAAACATCCTTACCACAATGCTAGTGGAAATTCCGTACAGATTATTACTACAGGAAAGCATGGGGTTCTCTGGTGGCTCAGACAGTAAAGAATCCGCCTGCCATGTGGGAGACCTGGACTCAGTCCCTGGGCTGCAAAGATTCCCTGGAGGAGGGCATGGCAACCCAGTGCCTGGAGAATCCCATGGACAGAGGTGTCTGTCAAGCTACAGTCCATGGGGCTGTAAAGAGTCAGACATGACTGAACAACTAGGCACAATGCAGAGTAATGAAATACAAACAATGATGATGAAATGACTTAGGAGAAAATCAGCAAACTTACCCCCATCAAAATCACAAAATACACCTATTCTTTCAGGAACAGCAACATCCAAGGCTTTGACTTTATTATTATGCTTTGCTGCAAATGTGTTCTGTAGCCAGTTGTTCACATGAATGCACCAACTAGTGTTTGTCTTTCCCAATTGGTCAAATTTCCCCAAAGTCTTGTACGCTACTCCCACACTGTAGGATTTACAATCCTTCTGGGCCTTGACCTCCCAATAATGTTGTCCACTTTCAATAGCTGTGTCTCCTATGAAAGATTAGAAGGCAGATTTAACTCTTACCTGTTTCTTATGACTTACAGACTTTTACCTATATTTGACCCCACAAAATGGCACCAAAAAGTCTGATTCAGGAGAATAATCATGTTAACACAGACCCTAAATGCAGAGTATCTGCTATGACGACTTGTATGTTTACTAACTTCTCTGAATATAAAAGGCTTCAGAACTTTTCTTCCTTATTATCCCCTTAAGAGTTATAAATGTGGAGCACTACATAAACTGAAGTAGAATTTAAAACATAGCAATAAAAAGATAATTTGAAAACCTACCAAAGCAAGTAGGCTTCCAGGGGTAGAAATTTTGGCAAACATTCACTCAATACACAGGCAGCCACACCACCCCTGAGTAGAAAGTCCACCCATGTGACTGTGATGCTTTTAATCTGAGATAATGAAGAATTATTCTGTTTATCCTACCCAACACTGTGTACGATTCCCCCGTAAAACGATCTCTGCTGCCTCTTACTGCTGGTGGCCTGGAGCCTACAGATGTCCGTTTAGGGGATGGGGTACCACTTCTATATAAACAGGAACAAAAAGAAAAACAAATATTCTATGTTGTACATGTTTCACAAACTAAAATTACAGATAAAAGGAAACTTTGAAGAGCTTTCTAATCATGCTGCACAAAATGTTTGTGATCAAATCCTAGTAGGTCAAAACATCCTTACCACAATGCTAGTGGAAATTCCGTACAGATTATTACTACAGGAAAGCATGGGGTTCTCTGGTGGCTCAGACAGTAAAGAATCCGCCTGCCATGTGGGAGACCTGGACTCAGTCCCTGGGCTGCAAAGATTCCCTGGAGGAGGGCATGGCAACCCAGTGCCTGGAGAATCCCATGGACAGAGGTGTCTGTCAAGCTACAGTCCATGGGGCTGTAAAGAGTCAGACATGACTGAACAACTAGGCACAATGCAGAGTAATGAAATACAAACAATGATGATGAAATGACTTAGGAGAAAATCAGCAAACTTACCCCCATCAAAATCACAAAATACACCTATTCTTTCAGGAACAGCAACATCCAAGGCTTTGACTTTATTATTATGCTTTGCTGCAAATGTGTTCTGTAGCCAGTTGTTCACATGAATGCACCAACTAGTGTTTGTCTTTCCCAATTGGTCAAATTTCCCCAAAGTCTTGTACGCTACTCCCACACTGTAGGATTTACAATCCTTCTGGGCCTTGACCTCCCAATAATGTTGTCCACTTTCAATAGCTGTGTCTCCTATGAAAGATTAGAAGGCAGATTTAACTCTTACCTGTTTCTTATGACTTACAGACTTTTACCTATATTTGACCCCACAAAATGGCACCAAAAAGTCTGATTCAGGAGAATAATCATGTTAACACAGACCCTAAATGCAGAGTATCTGCTATGACGACTTGTATGTTTACTAACTTCTCTGAATATAAAAGGCTTCAGAACTTTTCTTCCTTATTATCCCCTTAAGAGTTATAAATGTGGAGCACTACATAAACTGAAGTAGAATTTAAAACATAGCAATAAAAAGATAATTTGAAAACCTACCAAAGCAAGTAGGCTTCCAGGGGTAGAAATTTTGGCAAACATTCACTCAATACACAGGCAGCCACACCACCCCTGAGTAGAAAGTCCACCCATGTGACTGTGATGCTTTTAATCTGAGATAATGAAGAATTATTCTGTTTATCCTACCCAACACTGTGTACGATTCCCCCGTAAAACGATCTCTGCTGCCTCTTACTGCTGGTGGCCTGGAGCCTACAGATGTCCGTTTAGGGGATGGGGTACCACTTCTATATAAACAGGAACAAAAAGAAAAACAAATATTCTATGTTGTACATGTTTCACAAACTAAAATTACAGATAAAAGGAAACTTTGAAGAGCTTTCTAATCATGCTGCACAAAAAGCAACATTTAATTTTATTTGAATTATTTACTATTAAACAGAGTTGTCAATTATAACACATGTAAGAAGTCATCAACATAAAGCAAGCTAAAAACACTAATACCATGCAGAGAGAGCAAGGCTTGTACAAATAATACACAGCTGGAATACAAGACAACGCCAAAATGGGACAAGACAAAAGGGGAAAAAGAACTCAAGGGGAAAAAAAAGAACTGCAGAAAGATAATGGATTATATAACTTACATTTCTTGCAGTTAAATTTAAATTAAAAGCAAGGCTTTTTTTTAGGAAGAGAAATGATTTATAATACTTGATATTATTCTGTGCATGGATTTGGGTAATTGCTATTTTTCTTTTTAAGATTTATCATAATCAAATAACTTTATTTTCATGAGCAGTAGGTATTTTTGTTTTGTATCTTTTCTTCTTAAAAAAAATAGCAATTACCCAAATCCATGCACAGAGTAATATCAAGTATTATAAAGCATTTCTCCTACTAAAATGGACAAGATACAACTTGACTTCCCTTTTTCAAATTATATGATATAGTAAACTGGGCAGCATTAAGGCCTTTCACTAACTCCCCCAAACTCAAAACAGACCAAACCTCAGAAGATGTTTAAAAATTAACATTTCAATTATATCAAACTGCTGCATTCATAAAACAAAAAATTCGTAACTTACCAGCAGTAAAGAAATAAAGGGAATGCATGGCAAAAAGAAAAACAGATGTAAATATTGAGAATGGCAATTTAAATTTCAAAGAAAAGTTAAATAAGGAAAAATCTTCCATTGAAGCACCCTAGAATTCCAACCCTGAATACATTTTTGCAAGAAGTACAACAGTTATTATTGTCTCAAAGCAAACACGATTCCACCCTTTAAAGATACCTCAGTCACTCAACTGTCTCAACTAAGGTTCTTTGTTATCTCTAATCTGGACTGTTTTATCAGCTTCCCAAATGATCTGTTACCCAAGTCGTTTGTTCACTGTTAGAAGATAACCCTAACTCTGATTCTCCCACTCTAAAACCTTCAAGTACTTCCTTACTACCTACAAAGAACTTAGCATGGCATTTCAGGTTCTTCTTGATTCGGTCCGCTTTTCCGGGGAGCTCAGCTGGTAAAGAATCCGCCTGCGATGCAGGAGACCCCTGGGTCAGGAAGATCCCCTGGAGAAGGGGCAGGCTACCCACTCCAGTATTCATGGACTTCCCTGGTGGCTCAGACAGTAAAGAATCTGCCTGCAATGTGGAAGACCTGGGTTTGATCCCTGGGTTGGGAAAATCCCCTGGAAGAGGGCATGGCAACCCACTCCAGTATTCTTGCCTGCAGAATCCCCACGGACAGAGGAGCCCGGCACTAAGCACACAGCACTGCCATTCCAGGCTGCCCACCTCTGGACAGCACTATCCAGCTAAAAGCAGCAGCTCAAGCGTTCCTTTAACTCAGGCAATCTGCCTCAGCGCGTTTACCTTCCGTCTCTCGTTCTCTCACTGCCAAGTCCAAATGCTACACATTCTTCCACTTACTTGAGAACCAACTTAAATACTAATCCACTAATGAAGGTCTCCCAGATCCTACCAGGCTAAGTAACCTTTCTGAGGAGTCCACCTCTAGGCCAAAATCCTGTGTATGACCCTTCAGGCCTAACAAGAAGTAAGTATAAATGCTTGCCTTCTCCTCACCAGACTTGGTGCACTGCGAGCTCACTGCAGTTTTGGGAGGGAGCTGCAATCCCCCTTGCAGCCCCATGCTCCTATGCATGTCTGCATTCCTAGATGAGATACCTGTATTCAGAGGTTCCATTATGGGAGGGGGCCCTCAGCTGAGACCCTTTCCAGCTGCCTCTTCAGACACCTCCTTAAAGGGGGAAGGGTCGGGGAGCAGTCTGAAGACACTTTTCTCCACTCTTGTCTCAATACTTTCCCACTCCTAACCTTTCCCATTTCCTTGGCCTCAGGTCCACAAAAGAGAAGAAGGCTCTTGTTTGGTCTCCCCGGGCAGCGAGATGGTCCTCAGATACTTACCATCTACCATCTGCTCTGGTTTACCTAACCCTCACCCCGTGCCATTCTGCTGTGAAAACGGAGCACTGGGCGACCTAGCACCCCTCCCCCTGCGCCTCTTCCTTAGACTATCACAGTAAGTGAGCAAAGTCTGCACCGTTACTTTCAGTTCGGCTCACTGTCCTAACTGACCACTTCAACATCTGGTGGCTCAGGACATCTTTCTTCCTCCAAACTCCCTGATTCACACATACTACTAAACACAATCTCTATCTCAGATTATTATTTATATAGAGAGGGATAGCTCATCTACATAAGTTAGGGCAAATTCCTTGAAGGCAGGGACCATGTTTATCCCTATAAACCCCACAACATCCAGCTGACATCCTACAGTAAATAAATATTTATGGAAAGAATAAATGTATGTAACATTCCAGAAGTAGCCCACATACAAAATACGCTTAAAGAGACGAGAGAAAGAGAAATAACATGATGAAATTATAAACATAAGTAGTCTAAAAATCTCCAAATGACCAAACTTCACTGATCCTATCAAGTCCAGCAGCATTTTACAATCCTAATACACCAACCATGAATCACTTTCACCAATAATAAGCAAATAAACTGAAGAAAAGAGAAGATAACAATTTTGAAAAGAGAACACTTTCTGGTTTCTGGGAAAGGTGTGGGGCATCTTCAAAGAGCACACTATTACTTGTGCAATTTGAAATGACTCATCTTTCTGGCACTGTTCTAATAATTTCAGTAATGACCTTTTTTTTTATCTTTGATACTTTCAAAATTGTATGATTATTATAAATCATAGAACACTTTAAACTTGCTTCATGTCAAATATTTGTAAAAGCAAAGCTGTAATGTTAGATATATTGAAAACAGCACAACAAGAAAGATGCCAGGTATAAGTAAATGCAGAAAAAAATCATATAAACGAAATCAATTCAAGAAAGACTTAAAGCAGAGCTTATTGTTTTATCATCTACAGTGTAATCTAAATAATATGAAGCATAATGCTATATAATGCTGTAAATCCAAAACATAAGCTACCAATACAGACAGTCTACACAAAGCAATATTTTAGCTTTTGAAGGCTGCTGCAATGGGTTCTGCTTATTGGTTAAAGAAAAATTTAAGTTATTCAGCCAAGCTAGATAGACTAGATCCTAGAACTAGACAGACATAGATCATCACCTTGAATGTTTCCTCAGTGAAGTAACATGGACACTGTCAGATAAAAATAGGCAACTGTTAAGAGACTGCTTTACAACTTAGATTTAACAGTTTATATAATAAAACCAGAAGAAACGTCGGCTGAGGAATTCCTTTTGATTCACTGTTTCACAGTGATTACACCTTATTTCAGTTTGAGTACAATTCATCTCCGTTAAAAGAGGCCTCCATACTCTAAGACTGCCTAAGTCAGTCTGGCAGTAACACAAGGTCCCAAGCCCGTCTCTGGTTCACAAGGTTGCTGACCAGGGGCCCGACACTGGGGCTATACATGGTAAAAGTTGTCATTCAACGCAGACCTTCAGCTAAAAGAGGTGATCTGTAAGTCTAACACTCAGGAACTATGTTAGGAACTTCTCTCTAAGCAGTTCAAATTGCTGGAGATATAACCTGAAAAGAAATGGAATACTGAAATAAAAGATGTAAGTAAGAAGAGGATTAGGAAAAAAAACTAAGAAAAAATAATGAAAAATGTTAATGACAAATTCAAGTACTGGCAAACAATATTGTATTTTTCACTTTGGTGTTAATAATAAGAATTTCATTTCTAGTTACTGTCAAATAAGAATCAATGTACAAGCATTTAATCCAGATAACAGACTTAATACATGAGCTTACCTGCCCTTGTTCTCTTTTCCTTTAATTTTACTGTCTTGACCTTTTCCTCCAGTAGGATCCCACTCTACACAGGTATCTTCTACTCTCAGGTTCAAATGGGAGGATGAGTTATCCAAATTGAAATTAAGTGCTAACCAAAACAATATTTCATTTTTAATGTAGCATATCTCTAGTTTCTGAAGCACAGCATCATTATATTATTTTTGAACTCAATAGATTTCAACACTGTATATATAGTTTCAATTCTTAACCTTAAGATTTAAAGTCTACAATGATAAAGCCATAATCTACTAATTCATCCTCTATTTCCCATTATTCTCCTCTATATATCTATCCTGTACTCCAACCAAATATAATGTACTTGCATGGTCACAGTTCTTTCTGCTTTTCCTTCTGATGGAATCTCCATTAGCAAAATAGCTTCAATTCCTATTATCAGAGCATCAGCTGATTGTTACAACTAAACAGAAAGAGGAGCTAGTAGAATCAAGGATGAGAAGAAAGTGATGTGGTGTAAAAAATTATAGACCCTGGCACACACACTCTTTTGCTCTAACATTTAATAATTTCATATTTAAACTCTCAGTAGTTTCAAAAATAAGGCAAGCAGGGAGAAATAGGCCATGATGGCAGAAGCAAGGGAAATAACTCAGCTGACACAGCTAAGACGATTTACAAGGCAAAGAACAGATGGGGAAAAAGGGCTACTGAAATGAAAACAAATCAAGAAAATACAAGACAAAGCTACGCTTTTCAAATTATTTGGTGTCAGGGAACTATCTGTACTATTCATAAGACTTACTTAAAACTGCTAATTTAGGAAATCAGTTTAACACAGGATCACTTGTTCCTTTTGGATACTGAGGGTTAATCACTGAAACATATCAATTTAATATGCAATTTCTGGAATTTGCATTTTAAGCAAGGTATCATCTACTACACAGTTACCAATAAATGTGCTTATTAGTTATATTTCCCTCCAAAAGTTTAAATTTCTTATAAGTATTCACTAAAGAAATATTGCTTTACAATACCCCATTTCACTTAAGGACAATACATGATTTAGCTAAAGGTTCAGTGTGTCTGTGAAATAGTCATCATCAAACAACAAATATTCATATAGAAAACCTAAGGCTTATCTAGTGCATGAAGAATCCTTTTATACTCTACTGTTTTGTAAACAGCACTTTAATTTCACCTATTCATCTGACCTATTGTTCACTGTATTTCAAAACATTCTAAATATAAATTGACTAACCATAACCACTTCCAGAAAATGTCATACTATATGCAAAAAAGTTAACAGTTTTCAAAACATGCATGTAGACAGAAATGACCTTACTGAAGGAAGAAATAATACAGTTCCAGTAAAAATGGAAATAGTCCTCAAAAGGGAGGTACTGAAAAGTTAGGATTATGCAAAACTGAGATCCTATATTACCAATAATGAACTGTCTTAAGAAAACAGAGTTAACCTCTATACTAGTTATTAGTTAATACATGTGAGGGCATCTGAATTTTTGAAAGAAACAGTGGATATAACTCCAGGTGCCATCAACACTCAGCTGCTTGTTAAAATCCTAGGGAAAGAAAAAAAATCATAAAGCTATTCCCAAGGGTGGCAAAAAACAGGTATTATCCCTCAAGCCACTTGAGACCAGACTTATCAAATACCATAGCACCCAAACAGAAAGGTATAGGTTTCAAACTCAGGGGTGCAATCTTTTCTCTCTTCCTTTTTGGACACTGTCCCTTCATGAAGCCTCAACTAAATCACTGAGGCTGTCTAAGTAACAAGGATAATATTTTACTATGAAGTTTAAAAAAAAGATTGTCTTCAAAAGTGAGGCCTCAACTGTTAGTCTTCTCTCTCATATAAGCCCTGTAATGAAACCAGGTATTAGTTTCCATATCTTTAAAAGTCTGTGTAAACAAAGTACCAAAAAAAAAAATAAGGCACAGGTAAGTTTTATGTGTTTACTTTGGGTTGGTGGCTACTTTCTGTACTGTAAAATTATATCATAGATACTAACATTTGAGGCTAGAAAGCAACTGGTGATTAGTATCACATCACTTACCTTTACAAGGAAGAAATAATATACTTTAAAAATTCTGGTCATAAGAAATCATCACTTTTGGTAATTTCAATAAAAGAAGAAATTACATACATTGGAGAGACAGATATTAACAAGGTTCACTATGTTCTACACCAAGCACCACAAGTGGCAGGATATGAAGTTTTGATAGGACTCAACTATTTAATCTCCATCTCTCTCTCCCTTTTCCTCCAATTCTCTGCTCATATATTTATTTCTAATGGTTGGTCAAAAAGGGCTACAACAAGTCAAAAAATTAGTAAACAACTGTTTACCATGGTACTTTAAAAAACCTGACTTTTCTCTGGAGCTCCTGCTGTCATTAGTAGCCACTCCAGTGGTATGGAATAACCTTAGAAAACCTGTGACCCATAGCTTCTTAAGAGATAATTTTACTGAGTCTCCCAGAGGTCCTAGAAGGTTCAGTGGGCCTCAGGGTTGAGTATCAGTCTACCCCAAGCCCAGGGAGTTTACCCCATAGTGAGAACTGCTCAAAAGGACTAGAATCAACTTAGTCTTTCCCTGCAAACCCTAAGACCAAGAATTTGACTAGTTAAGATCTAGACACTGCTAATGGGAGCAGACAATCCAGCTCCAAAGAAACTACAAGCCAGGTATTAATTTTCCTGAATCTACAGAATTTGCATGGAAATGTAAAATTCACCACATTTAGGCCCAAGTTTGGTCACTAAATTTTAAAGGAAAAGGAAAACAAGAAATAAAAAAAGATAAAATATTCTTGGAGAAAGACATTAATAATAATGCAATTTTACCTCACAAGGGCTGAAAGCAGTTCAAGTTATATAAAAAAGATTATCTACCTGTAAATATGACTTTATTTTAAAATGGTAAAAATCTCTAAAGAAACCACAGTTTCAATTCAATTTGTTAACAAGTAATTCTAAGTAACTGCATTTCTTGGCTAAGTTATCTGTAGTTCTCAAATAAAAACATTTGCTAATCCAAATTACTTTGACTTAGTTTTGTTTTGCTTTTTTAATCTTTCTAATGCAATCATATTCTTATGAGTTTTAGCTGTCAATAACTTGTGAACTTCTTGTTTTATTCTAAAATATTTTTATACCAGCCTCCAAGTCATATCAAATTCTAGCATTCAAACCTATTCAGATGCTACGTGAACTGTAGGTCAGTGGAACACTCAAAGTTCCAACTATCTAACAACAGTGGATAGACTGATTCTAGGAGTAAACTGAGTCAGTTATCATCTCACGACTGGCAAGATCTACAACATTATGGCCTTCAAATTGGCACACATCTGAAAAACCTTCTGTGTTCAAATATGTTACTCGTCGTCGTTGTTGCTGAGTCACTAAGTCATGTCTGACTCTGCAACCCACAGACTGCAGCACACCAGGCTCCCCTATCGTCCGCTATCGCCTGGAGTTTGTTCAAATTCATGTAAATTGAGCTCTAATAAATTCAAATTGTCAGAGACTAGAAGCACTTACTTACATTCCTGGCCCACAATAAAGGCAGGCAGAGAACTTGTAAATAACGATTCTTGTTCACACCTTTCCAAGCTAGTTTTAGGGATCATGAGTAAGTTAATTTACATATTTGAGCAACCTTTGCTTCACCTACAAAATGGGTTATCAATACCATCTGTTCTACTGATCCCTCAAGATGGTTTCAATGATCAAATAAAAGACTTATGACAGGGCTCTGTAAACATTAACAAACTATATAAATAATAATTTCTACAATAAGATTTATAAAAACAAAAAGTATTTGAACTAAACTGAATACATACTTCCCTATTATTGAGACATAATCCATTCTCTGGGCAAACCTCAACAATGGGAATGTAATTATACTAGACTGAAATTTGTAAACTAAGTACCTACGGGAGAACATAATACCATCACTGGTCTATATCACATATCTGGAAGTGAAAGTCACTCAGTCATGTCCAACTATTTGCAACCCCAATGGACTGTAGCCTACTGGGCTTCCCTGTCCATGGGATTTCCCAGGCAAGAATACTGGAGTGGGTTGCCATTTCCTTCTCCAGGGGATCTTCCCAACCCAGGAATCAAACATGGATCTCCTGCACTGCAGGCAGAAGCTTTACTGTCTGAGATACCAGGGAAGCCCCTGACTCATCTGAATACTAGGGTAAAAGAGAAACCAATGAAATCCACTACTGTAGTCCTAATTTTCCCATCTTAAAATACCTCCTGATGAGAATTCTGTGTGTGGAGAGGGGTTGGGGGGGCGGGTATGAAGGTGAGGAAGGGAAGGCAACTATACATGAAATGTTTCCTATTACAAAGTGTTGAACAGCTTCACATGTTAAGTTCTATTTCGTGGTGAACAACAGCTATCAATCTTACCTTTGGTCTCTAGAGTCACTGGATCAGAATACTCTCCAGCCACAGCCTTGTTACAAGCTCGCACTCTGAAATTCATGTACTTTGAATCAAACTTTAAACCTGAAAAAAATTAAAAATAGCCTTGAGATATGAAAAGTAAAGGACTCTACTCCAAAAGTATGAGTATGAACCTTCAAACAGACTTTTTTCCCTCCTTGGAACTATCTTTTTACTCAGAAAGAGTACAAATTTATGTTAACAGAGTGATAATGCTTAAAATAAAAGGAATCATGGTTTATCTATTATTTTCTTCAAAACAAATGAATTATGCAGTTTATCACTGGGCTTTTTAAATTTAGCAATAAAAAAATATTCTCAAGCCTCATTATAAGTAAGGCTTCATTCATGGAGAGATGCTATGATTTAAAACAACATACTCAATTTCTGGAAAGTAGCTAAAGAACTTTTATATTTGTTTCACAAGTAAAAAATGAATTAGAAAGTGAAGCGTAAAGATTAATAGCAAAATTCTAAAGTTAGTCGGGACCAGATTAACATCTCAATCCAAAAATTACTAGCTATGGGGCATTCAACAACTTGATAGAGCCACAGTTGTAAAATGGAAAAGGAAAAATCAACCTCACAACTGTAAGGACTAACTGAAATGCACTGTACTTATAAAATCAGACATCCTGTGAACTTCAGCCCAGATCCTGACAAATGTTAGGTTCTCAGTAATGATAACAATACTAACGTTACTGCTCACGTAAAACAAACATTAAAAATCTCAGGCAACATTCAGCTCACTCAAATACTCTAACTCCCCTATATATAGAGGTATGTTTTTAAAGACTATCAAAAGGCCAACACACAAATTTCTAATATCAAGTCACAGCTCAACTTTAAGTATTACCATAAAGGTAATAATAAAAAGCTAAAGGCAAATATTTACAGTATTACTGAAATGTGGAGTAGTGCATACATCTAGAAAATTGACAGCTTTTTTACTGTTAGAAAACTAAGGTAAAAAATTAAATTTTATTGAGACAGTGTTTACAATATCCCTTCACATATTGTTTTACCAGAGTGCAAATATCCAGAACTAATTAAAATGAAGGTTTTCTTGATATTTTAAGAGAAATTCATTTCTGTAACAAATATACAAAAATGTCAGCTTGGCTAAAGAAACTGAATAACTTGATCTTTTAATGTAAGTCAAAAATTCATCAATTATATCTGTTTTCTGAGAATGAGATTCACAAAATCCAGTCATCTTACCTGATAGTGTATATTCAGTACCCTTAATATTATCAACTATCTCCCAACATCGCTCATCCTTTACACGTGGAAGTCCATCAAAATTCGTTTTCCGATATTCTAGTATAAAATGATCAATCTTATTATCTTCTTCTGGCATTCTCCAAGCTACTGTCACAGAGTTGTCAGCCACCAAACATTCTATTGGATCTATCTCTGGAGCTTTGGGGACTGAAGCAAAAAAAAAGCTCATTTTTCACTATAGTACTAATCCAATATTTATATCTATCATTCAAATTATGCTTTTTCATGTTGCTTTTGAACTGTTAAATTGAATCAGGCTAAGAGAAGGGATATCTTATAAATGCAAAATAACCATTTTTCAAAGCTGTTTTAAAATTCATATTTCAAAGTTTTTCATAGATGCATTCAAAGTACATTAAAGACACAGTTGGCAAAAAGCAATTCAAACAGGCTAAGAATAAAGAATCGAGAATTATTTGCTACTTTTCAATACTTACGTCTAATCTGCTATTTCAAACAGCTGGAGACCATAAATTAAATTACTGCTGACAAAATTAAATAACTTGCTTTGAATCCAATGATTAAAATAATTCAAAATATTTTCAACGTATTTTAAAAATCTTGTTTATAGAGTAACTGTGATTTCTCAACACTGAACAAAAATGAAATCTGCAGCCCCTAAAATATTTAAGAATTTTTAAATGTTTCTCCAGAGTCCCATGATTCATCAGAACAAAATGCAGTAAATGAGTCACAGTTAACATGTATGAAAATTATCAATTTCTTTTCCATAAAAGAGGTTTTACATAGCTCCTCAACATTAACAGATGTTCCATTTAAATAGTAGGCTAACTGGGGAACATGGTCCTCCAGTGATACAGATGTGTTTGAAATGTGTAAAACTGTGCCAGTATTGTATTTAAACATTTGTTGCTAAAAAAAGCTTTGAAAGATTTACTCCAAGCATGTAAGGCTGGTTCAACATTCTAAATTAACTAATTCATTATATTGGTAGAAGAAAATTCAAATGATCAGAAGAAAAATTATATGACTTAAAAGAGGTTTTACATAGCTCCTCAACATTAACAGATGTTCCATTTAAATAGTAGGCTAACTGGGAAACATGGTCCTCCAGTGATACAGATGTGTTTGAAATGTGTAAAACTGTGCCAGTATTGTATTTAAACACTTGTTGCTAAAAAAAGCTTTGAAAGATTTACTCCAAGCATGTAAGGCATTCTAAATTAACTAATTCATTATATTGGTAGAAGAAAATTCAAATGATCAGAAGAAAAATTATATGATGTGAATCAATACAGGAAAAAATACTTTACAAAATCAAACATTTATTCATGACAAAACCTCTCAGTAAAGTAGGGAACTTTACCTGACAAAGAATATCTACAAAAAAAAAACCTACAGTTAACATCAAGGTTGAGAAACTAGACAGCTTTCCCCTAAGGCAATGACATCCCCTCTCTCCACTCCTATTCAACACTGTACTGGAAGTTCCAGCTAACGCTATAAGACAAGGAAAAGAAGTAAAAGATATGCAAGTTAGGAAAGAAGAAATGAAACTGTCTTTGTTTGCTGATGACAGTCTATGTAGAAAATCCCAAAGAATCAACAGAAAAATTCCTGGAAATAACAAGCTTATAGCAAGGCTGCATGATAGAAGGGATGAACAGGCAGAGTGCAGGGGAATTTTAGGGCAGTGAAACTACCCTGTAAGATAATGTAGTGGTGGAGACATGACATTACACATTTACCAAACCCACAGAACTGTGTAACAGAGTAAACTCTAATGTGAACTATGAACTTCATTTAATAATAATTTTTTGTGAATCAATACAGGAAAAAATACTTTACAAAATCAAACATTTATTCATGACAAAACCTCTCAGTAAAGTAGGGAACTTTACCTGACAAAGAATATCTACAAAAAAAAAACCTACAGTTAACATCAAGGTTGAGAAACTAGACAGCTTTCCCCTAAGGCAATGACATCCCCTCTCTCCACTCCTATTCAACACTGTACTGGAAGTTCCAGCTAACGCTATAAGACAAGGAAAAGAAGTAAAAGATATGCAAGTTAGGAAAGAAGAAATGAAACTGTCTTTGTTTGCTGATGACAGTCTATGTAGAAAATCCCAAAGAATCAACAGAAAAATTCCTGGAAATAACAAGCTTATAGCAAGGCTGCATGATAGAAGGGATGAACAGGCAGAGTGCAGGGGAATTTTAGGGCAGTGAAACTACCCTGTAAGATAATGTAGTGGTGGAGACATGACATTACACATTTACCAAACCCACAGAACTGTGTAACAGAGTAAACTCTAATGTGAACTATGAACTTCATTTAATAATAATTTTTAATACATTATAGACGCTAGTCTATTACTGGAACATAAGCAATACAGAATACTACTCATTTCTATGGGAAGACATCATGGGCATTCATAAATTTAATATGCTGTGCCCTGTCTACTTATGAGGAAGTGTAAAGCCCTGTGGCATGTAGTGATTTTGTAATTTTGCTGAGTTAAAACCGGTATTGAAGTCCTAAGAGGCTTGTATAAATAAAATATCACTTAATCTGTAAGTGGGTCCAGCTAACTCCCCACAAATCTATGTCTCAAATTCAGCTATTAATATCACTGCAATAAGAATGTACTGGCAAGAAGATTATTCCTTCTTATGAATAATGGCCCCCAAAGAAAGCAAACTTGGCAGGTAAAAAGAAAATATAGATATTTTAATTTAAATTTTATTTATTATTTTAATAAATATTATTTCATTTATATTTAATTTATATATAAACATATTTGTATTTAAGTTATATTAATCTAATTAAATATTTAATTAACATTATTATTAATAAATTATTGATTTATTTAAATTTAAGAGTGGTATTATTCAAAGCAGAGACATTACTTTGTCAACAAAGGTTCATCTAGTCAAAGCTATGGTTTTTCCAGTAGTCATGTATGGATGTGAGAGTTGGACTATAAAGAAAGCTGAGTGCCAAAGAACCGATGCTTTTGAACTGTGGTGCTGAAGAAGACTCTTTGAGAGTCCCTTGGACAGCAAGGATATCCAACCAGTCCATCCTAAAGGAAATCAGTCCTGAATATTCATTGGAAGGACTGATGCTGAAGCTGAAACTCCAATACTTTGGCCACCTGATGCGAAGAACTGACTCATTTGAAAAGACATTAATGCNATCACCATGTTCAAACTGTTTTCGCTATCCACTTAATTAATACTACTCGATGCCAGTAAAAAGAGAAGAACCAAAAGGTCCTTAGATGGCTCTTTCACACACCTGTCTCTTATACACATCTCACCTGATGCGAAGAAC
The DNA here is from genome assembly GCA_006410675.1 of Oreotragus oreotragus. Classification (NCBI taxonomy): domain Eukaryota; kingdom Metazoa; phylum Chordata; class Mammalia; order Artiodactyla; family Bovidae; genus Oreotragus; species Oreotragus oreotragus. The sequence goes on along the minus strand of SJYX01020588.1, from coordinate 92,957 downwards.
TGACTCATTTGAAAAGACATTAATGCTGGGAAAGATGGAAGGAGAGAGGAGAACGGGATGACAAAGATGAGATGGCTGGATGGCATCACCGACTCAATGGACATGAGTTTGAGTAAACTCCGGGAGTTGGTGATGGACAGGGAGGCCTGGCGCGCTGCTGTCTATGGGGTCGCCAAGGGGTCGGACAGGACTGAGCAACTGAACTGAACTGAAGACGTGGTAAGTCAAATATTCTATAATAACCTACATGGGAAGAGAGCCTGAAAAAAACGGATATATGTATAACTGAGTCACTGTGCTGTATGCCTGAAACCACACAACACTGTAAATAAACTATACTTCAATATAAAATAAAAATTAAATAGAAAAAAGAGTCGTATATCAAATTAAGAGTGACTTGAATCTAATGCGTGGGAAGTTCACCCACTATCCTATATAGAAGTAAGAGAAGAATTTCCACAAATGTAGGAATAAAGTACAGGGAAAGATGAAAGGTGGTAAACTTGTAATATAAAAATATTAGGGAACAAAGAACTCTTTTTTAAAAAATGAGAATGGAAAGCACTTCACAAAAACTTCCATAAAGCAACAAATTGTGTGGACATTGGTGTAAGAATTTGACTAAGGTTTTTCTCTGCATGTGAATGTGAAAGAACTGAACAATGTAAAAGAAGACTGCCACAAACATGTCTCTCTTCTTGTGTGCCGAAGCTCAAAAAGGAGGACAAAAACTCTGAGTTTCAGTGCATGAATAATGGCTTAGCATAGAAGAAAACGTCATAATTATTATCATCCATCATTATCACTTCCAATTTTCAGACTCGGGTAAGTCCACAACTCATTACTACACATAATGCAGTGCAGAGTTGATTTGTGTGGTGTTTACAGAATGAACTATTAAGGGATAAAGGTATTCATTTTTAAGTTTATGTGACTGCATCTTATAGGAAATTTTTATGCTATAGCAGAATATAAAAAATTAATGATATGAGTTCACCTTTCATAAGTTTTAACAATCTATTATACCTTCCTTCAGGATGAAATTCCTCCACAAAAAGATTTCTTGCTTTTTATTACACCTCATTCCTTCAGACTGTCTTAAGAGTTTGCAAAAGAGGAAATCCTAACTGTGCATGCAATCTACTTGACTGTACAGCAGATATGGCCTGGGTTTGTTAAGCCATCACTGAAAATCCAAGAGAAGGAAAGTAATGGTGAGAAGATTGCTTTTTTAGTATTTTTTTTTTAAATCAAAAAACTACTACTCATGCGTATATTCACAGTCCACCCCTCCTGACTCTCCTTCTGAATTTAGAAAACAGTGTGAATGAAAATATAATGGTTAGCAATTCTGAGAGGCCAATTTACAGGTAGGCACCCACTGATAAGCATGTATACTTTCTTCTACAACTATGATTTCTTCTCTCATCTTTTTCTTCTCTGAACTCCTCTAGAACTTCTGATCTATACCATACAAGTTAACACTTCACTTATGTCACCATAATTAATTCTACTATAGTTTCTTGACTACTAACTTTGTCTTTCCAATAATATTCTAAAGTCCTGGACCAAATTCTCATAGAAGAAAAGAATGGTTTCATATGATTAACATTCTCTATCAAAAACCGCTAACCTCCAAAAACTGTAAGCCTGTAAGTAAAACGCGTCACTTTCCAGAGATTTCCTGATCACCATGTTCAAACTGTTTTCGCTATCCACTTAATTAATACTACTCGATGCCAGTAAAAAGAGAAGAACCAAAAGGTCCTTAGATGGCTCTTTCACACACGTGAACAGTAACAATACAGTGGGACTCAATTTTAAATGGTTTCAACTGCTGGAATGTCATCATACGAATACTCTAATAAACCCGTGTTGACACATTATCATTATAAAACTCCATGTGAACCGGAAGCCACCACAACAATGGTGATAATAACAGTGAACATTCATTAAGGGTTAACTATGTGCCAGGTACTCTTTCTAGTGCTTTAGAGGTCTCAATTCACTTAACCTTTATAAAAATCCTAGAAGGATAACATCATACTTTAATGATGAAGAAAATGAGGTAAAGTTAAATCATTTGTTGAGGCTATATAGCAAATAAGTGACAGCCAGAATTCAAATCTAGGAAGTCCAGTCCCAAGACTCAGCATTAACCATAACAGTATATTGCTTCTCTCTGCCAAACTAGCGATAAGAGGTATCCTGTACTACGATTTTGAAACTGGAGTTTTCACTGTCAGTAAAATAATTCTCTAAAAATAAAAATTAGCAAATTCAGTTATTCCTTAGCTGAAAAAAGAAAAACACACACACACACACACTATATTTCCTTAATATTTAAATTCTAATGTTCATTACAAAAAAACTTGAAAAAAGAGGTTTTATACATAACTTTATACGTAATATATGTACTAACTTACCTGGCAAAAACTTCAAAGTTTGCAATATCTGTCTTTCCTGAGAAAAATCCACCATTAAATGAGTCATGTTGTCACTGACCTTTGGTTTCAAAGAAAGGCGAAAGGCTGAAGCCATTGTTACTCTATAGCAAACACAGACATAAACATTCTTTTAAAAATAAAAGAATGGGAAGTATCACATCACATTTAATGTATAAAGTGAACAGACAGAACTTATTTCTCCACTCTAGTGGTTTCTGAAGCTATTAGCAAAGATAACAAAACTAAACCGAAATTTGCTTTTAGATCTTTTGAAAATTAACTTTAAAAAATGTAAAGTGTTTTTAAATTTAAAGACATTTAAATAACCTTTAAAGAACTTTCCTCCAGCCAGTTTTACAAAATTTCGTAAAAACACAAAAGACTCGAGAGACAAACATCCAAGATAAATCATCTTTAACAGACTCAACAGTCATCCAAATCTCTGTAAACTCAATCTGACTTCCTGATGCCAGCCTCACTCCTTTTCATATGCCAAATAATGAACTGTAAATACACCCTGAATCAAACACTCTGCCTAGTCATCACAGCCATCCCACGTGTCCTTAAATAAAAGTAAAGGACACTGACCAAATACTGTATTGTTTGGTAGGTGCTAAAGAAAGACTATGGATGAGGAAGGAGAGAAGTGAAATCACAATTCTGAATACTATGCTAGAAGCTATCACTCTGATGTATTAACATAAGCTGAATGGAAGCAGACAAGAAGAAACAGCCCTGTGAAACCATGTTCCATGGAAACAGTAGGAACTCAATCAATATATTTTAGATGAATGTAGTATACAAAACAAAAAAGAAGCCATACAAGAGCTCATTTTACCTACAGTAGGGGGAAATTGTTCTGTCAATTAAAACTAGAGATTAAATGTCGTTCCCATACTCTATTGTTGTTTTATCTCAAACTTCAATTTTTCATATTATAGTAGATATCTACATATATCACAAAGTAATCACCCTTATTATCTTTGGTCAAAGAATGACACCAAAATGCTATTCATGATCATTGTCCTCCTAGAACAGAATCTGGGCGAGGAAGAAAATAGAGTTGCAAGAACAAAAGGAATACTAGGCCTAGTCATTCACATCTGTCAAACTACCCTAAAGATCAATGGTATGAAAGGGATTAAACATGTTGCTGTATTCAGTTATTAGGTAATCACTTTAGAAAAGTAATCACTTTAGTAGTAACAAAGAGTGAGCAATAGTTGATCTATTTATCAAGAAGAAAGTGCTATGAAAAGATCACTAATTATTAGAGAAATGTAAATCAAAATTACAATGAGGCACCACACCTCACAATGGAAGAGCCATCATTTAAAAAGTCTACAGATAATAAATGTTGCAGAGGGTGTGGAGAAAAGAGAACCATCCTACACTGTTGGTGAGAATGTAAACTGTTGCAGCCACTATGGAAAACAGTACAGAAATTCCTCAGAAAACTAAAAACAGAGTTGCCATATGATTCAGCAGCCTCACTCCCGGCATATATCTGGACAAACTGTAATTCAGAAAGATACACATACCCCATGTTCATAACAGCATTATTCACAATAGCCAAGTCATGGAAACAGCCTAAAAGTCCATTGACAGATGAATGGAAAAAGAAGATGTGGCTCATATATACCATGGAATAATACGCAGCCATAAAAAAAAGACGAAATAATGCCATTTGCAACCAGAGATGATGCTTAGTGAAGTCAGAAAGAAAAAGACAAATATCATATGATATATCACCTATATATAGAACTTTAAAAAGACACAAATGAACTTATCTACAAAACAAAAATGACACACAGACATAGAGAACAGACTTGGGGTTGGCAAGGGGAAGTTGGGGAGGGACAGAGTGGGAATTTGGGGTTAGCAGATGCAAACTTGCACATGAATTTGAGCAAACTTTGGGAGACAGTGGAAGACAGAGGAGTCTGGCATGCTGCCGTCCATGGGATCGCAAAGAGTTGGATACAGCTTAGCAAGAACAAGATGCAAACTATATATATATAATGGATAAACAACAAGGTCCCACCGTAAAGCACAGGAACTATATTCAACATCCTGTGTTAAGCCATAATGGAAAAGAATGTACATATGTGTAACTGAGTCACTTTGCTATTCAGCAGAAATTAACACATTATAAATCAACTATACTTCAATTTTTTTCTAAAAAAAAGAAGGTGGTTGTGCTATACTGAAAAACAATTTATGGAGAAAGGAACTCACACTTAACTGAATGCCCAGTATAACGCTGAGTATTTTACACACTATTACTTTAAGCTCTTGGTTCTCAATATACAATTTCAGATTATATCAATAAGAAGTTAGGCACAAAGGCTAAGTCTTACATATATCCTCTCCAGCTCCAAGTATCTTCTGAACTAAAGACTTCTTTTTTTTTTTAAGTTTAGTTTTAGCTGAAGGATAATTGCTTTATTACAATATTGTGTTGGTTTTTGCCACAGACCAACATGAGTCAGCCACAGGTATACATATGTCCCCCTTCCTCTTGAATCTCCCTTCCACCTCCCACCACAGATTTAAAGATTTCTTAAAGAGCTATATTCAGACAGGTACTTAGTAAATGCCCACTGAATCAATGAACAGGTGTGAATTTGGCTCTTCTAAAAACATGGGGATTTAAAAGTTTGTTGAAAACTGTTCAGAAAAATATCTGAGAGTATTTTAAGGAATTTAAACCTGAAACTTTATCTATAAAACTTGATTTAATCATAATGGTCTTTCCTGTAATAAATCATAATGGAAAATAATATTTAAAAATGTATATATCTATGTATAATTGAATTACTGTGCTGTACAACAGAAATTAGCACAACACTGTAAATCAACTATACTTCAATTTAAAAAGTATCAAAAACAAAACAACAAATAAAAGCATAGCACGTACACCTTTCAAGATAAATCTGGGCCATAAAATCACTATGGCCTCAAAGGAAAAAAACATTCTTGAAAAACACATTAAAAAGGCTTATCAAAGCCCCAAAACAAGTCATTTCTTAGACAATGAACATTTCAATCTCCAAAAATAAAGTTAGATGTACAACTATGCAATAATTTTCCAAAAGACTGAACTTATTTTTAGACTGAATATATCTAGACATTATGCTTCAAAGCCCAACCCAACTATCTAAAATCCATATATAAGTCTCTACATTACAAGATCCATGTGGTTAGGGATGTTCTAATTCACCTTGCCTTTCTTGGTTCATTTTTAATAGTACAAGCTAAATACAAAGATCTCTTCTTCCTAGTTTTATTTTTGCAAAGAGAAAACTGCAAAATAGTAAGAATGAACACAATTTCTTCAAACTACCTACTACATTAACTTGACTCTCTTTTTCATGATCCCTTTCTTTCAAGAACTCATAACTCTTCACAGTATACCTCAATTAATCATCTTCCAACCAGACTAAGCAACTGGAAGCCTAGACTAGTGATTTTTAAAGTTCTAAAAATCTATGTATTATCTTTTCATCATTTCTTTAGGTTTTTCTGTCATTCCTGCCGTTTCTTCTGTATAATATCTATCACAGAAAATAAGTACTGAGTTCTCATAGATACTTTATTTTTTGATTGCCTGCTCAGCTATGTTATCCATTCCTTAAATACCACTTCTGCTTTCTTCTAAGGAAGTAATCCTCTCTTCCCTTAATGAAGGTAATTATTTTATTATGACTATATGTTTATTTTTGTACCCAAAACACCAATATTGAATTCTAGAAGCTTGCTTCCTGGAAGAGCACATAAAAACCGTGTCAGAGAACCCTGAACATTACGAAGCTAAAAAGCCAAATTAAAAAAAAAATTAAACCAAGACTCAGAAATGTTCCTTACACAGGAAGAACAAACTTTGAAGGTAGCAAAAAAAAACATATACTTTGAAAAACAGCAGCGACAACAACAACAAAATGGAGCTTGCTCTGGCAGAAAAAAAGGAACTTTGACTCCTTTGAGATCACCTGGATACTCTGGGTATTGATGAAATATATCCAAGAGGTTGGTTTTGGGCAAAGAAATCTAGACTCATTGAAGAATATTCAGCCATGAACAGTGATCATAAAATTAAATTCTGACAAATCAGGACAAAGAGAAAGAAGTCAGGGGTAAGGGCAGGAATCTGGGAGGCACAGAACCATATAGATTCCCAGGACAGGAAAGAGAGATTTTGCAAGGCTTTTCTCAAAAGTCTTCGGGCAGCCTAAAACCTGATTAGGAAGTGACTTCTAATCCAGAAAATCAGGGACCAGAGGAGGATTTAATGGAGGAGGTGGCAAAATAAAATAATCATCTTGCCACAGTAGAAGATGAATTACTTATAGCAAAGTCGAGAAGACACAACCCAAACCTAACCCAAAAAACTGACCTATCTAGCATCCATTCCTCATACAGCCAATACTTTTCACCTTAAACTCTCATAATCTCATAATCAGGATTTATAAGAATAACCCATGTCTTTATACTCTGATATAAAGTATACAAAAAATACTGTATACACATGAAACTCTACTCAATATTCTGTAATGACCTATTTGGGAAAAGAATCTAAAAAAAGAGTAGACATATGTACCTGTATAACATCCACTTTGCTGTAGAGCAGAACAAAACATTGTTAAGTCAACTATACTTTGATAAAAATTAATTGAAAAATGAAATAAAATATAAAAAAAACAGAAAAATTATTTGTGCTAAGAATGCTATGAAAGTCAATGTGAATCTTGCCTCTAATCAAATAAAAGGCCACAAGAAAAGCAAAAGTCTTCAGCCAAGATTAACAACAGCAACACTGGTTTTCCCACAATATATAAATAATAATTTTGCAAATTATCTGATGAATAATTTAATCTAGGACTCAGAGTAGTGCTTTGAAGAGCTATGCCTTTCAGTGAATTTCATAATCCTCAAATGAAGAAACCTTAAAAGTGACAATCTCACTACAGTCAATGCTCAGTGACTAGCCCAGCAGATCAAAACCATCTCTTCTGTGATAACCCAATCCAAAACTGCCAGCAGCTCCTTTAGCCCTCTGCTATATTCTTCAACAAGTACTAAAGTACCTTTCCTAATCCTGGCCCTGAGAATGGTAAAGACCTTTAAGCCAAAGTCTGCCACCATTTTTTTTTCTCTTCCCACCAACTAGACAGCAGTGGCATTAGAAATAGCAAGAGATGGCACCAGGAACAGGATGAAATGAGAATACAAAGATATTAAACAGGAGAGCAGTGAAGTAGGAGTGCTTTCGCTCTTGAGCAACAATATAATGCTGTAACTTTTCACAAAATAAGACATGCTTATAAAATTTAACAACAAAACATGCATTCCAGGAATATTTTTTACATTATTCAAAATGGTTTCCCATCTACTAGCACAGCTAATTAAGGACTATACTAAAACTACATTATATCAGAAATGAAATTCTTCTGGAAGCACATAATTGTCTAAAACTGTATTTTTAAAAAATGTTGCTGATATGTTCTTTATTCTAGAATATAGGCAGAAGATGCTGTTTCTTTTTTTCTGTACTTGGCCATCAGATATTTTTATTTTAACTAGTGAGATTCTAATAAGAAACTGTTCTAAAATGGAGCTTGCTCTGGCAGAAAAAAAGGAACTTTGACTCCTTTGAGATCACCTGGATACTCTGGGTATTGATGAAATATATCCAAGAGGTTGGTTTTGGGCAAAGAAATCTAGACTCATTGAAGAATATTCAGCCATGAACAGTGATCATAAAATTAAATTCTGACAAATCAGGACAAAGAGAAAGAAGTCAGGGGTAAGGGCAGGAATCTGGGAGGCACAGAACCATATAGATTCCCAGGACAGGAAAGAGAGATTTTGCAAGGCTTTTCTCAAAAGTCTTCGGGCAGCCTAAAACCTGATTAGGAAGTGACTTCTAATCCAGAAAATCAGGGACCAGAGGAGGATTTAATGGAGGAGGTGGCAAAATAAAATAATCATCTTGCCACAGTAGAAGATGAATTACTTATAGCAAAGTCGAGAAGACACAACCCAAACCTAACCCAAAAAACTGACCTATCTAGCATCCATTCCTCATACAGCCAATACTTTTCACCTTAAACTCTCATAATCTCATAATCAGGATTTATAAGAATAACCCATGTCTTTATACTCTGATATAAAGTATACAAAAAATACTGTATAGCACATGAAACTCTACTCAATATTCTGTAATGACCTATTTGGGAAAAGACTCTAAAAAAAGAGTAGACATATGTACCTGTATAACATCCACTTTGCTGTAGAGCAGAACAAAACATTGTTAAGTCAACTATACTTTGATAAAAATTAATTGAAAAATGAAATAAAATATAAAAAAAACAGAAAAATTATTTGTGCTAAGAATGCTATGAAAGTCAATGTGAATCTTGCCTCTAATCAAATAAAAGGCCACAAGAAAAGCAAAAGTCTTCAGCCAAGATTAACAACAGCAACACTGGTTTTCCCACAATATATAAATAATAATTTTGCAAATTATCTGATGAATAATTTAATCTAGGACTCAGAGTAGTGCTTTGAAGAGCTATGCCTTTCAGTGAATTTCATAATCCTCAAATGAAGAAACCTTAAAAGTGACAATCTCACTACAGTCAATGCTCAGTGACTAGCCCAGCAGATCAAAACCATCTCTTCTGTGATAACCCAATCCAAAACTGCCAGCAGCTCCTTTAGCCCTCTGCTATATTCTTCAACAAGTACTAAAGTACCTTTCCTAATCCTGGCCCTGAGAATGGTAAAGACCTTTAAGCCAAAGTCTGCCACCATTTTTTTTTCTCTTCCCACCAACTAGACAGCAGTGGCATTAGAAATAGCAAGAGATGGCACCAGGAACAGGATGAAATGAGAATACAAAGATATTAAACAGGAGAGCAGTGAAGTAGGAGTGCTTTCGCTCTTGAGCAACAATATAATGCTGTAACTTTTCACAAAATAAGACATGCTTATAAAATTTAACAACAAAACATGCATTCCAGGAATATTTTTTACATTATTCAAAATGGTTTCCCATCTACTAGCACAGCTAATTAAGGACTATACTAAAACTACATTATATCAGAAATGAAATTCTTCTGGAAGCACATAATTGTCTAAAACTGTATTTTTAAAAAATGTTGCTGATATGTTCTTTATTCTAGAATATAGGCAGAAGATGCTGTTTCTTTTTTTCTGTACTTGGCCATCAGATATTTTTATTTTAACTAATGAGATTCTAATAAGAAACTGTTCAAATTTCATTTCTGACTTCAATGTTGATACTTTAAAAAAATGTAGGTTTTATATCATACCTATCCTTGATCTGTCTGGCAGCCTTGGAGCAAATCAGGGAGAAGAGAAAGAAGGCAGTTAGTGCTTTTCATGCAAGTTTCAATGGCAGTGACATGCAAGAAAAGTTAGGATAAAATCCCTGGAACAGATTAGTTCATTTTCACCAAAACAAATTTCCTATAATTTGTACAGTTCATGTCAGCTTGCATAACGTGATGTTAGAACTATAGGAAATCTGGTTCCCATATAAATATGTTTCACCTTAAAATAAGGAGGGAAATGTAATTTCAAACTAATTTCAGATGACTGTAAATTTTTTTTCTTACCTTAAGATTATCAACACACACCTCCACTTTCATTCAGTCTGATACTCTTCAACTAGAACACTCAATCTCTTTCATGGGGCACACATTTCTATGCATTCTGATGGTTTTCTTATATATTTCAAATCTGCTCTCCAAATTTTCTTCAGAGATCTCTTTCACCACTTCATAATGGTTGTTCCAAGTTTTCTCTATTTGCCTCCACATGGGCGAGGACTTTGTATTCTTAGAGCTTGCCTGCTAACATATAAAACTAGGCTGCAGTTCTCCAACCCTTTACCCCAAAGAATGAAGCTGTAATGGCAAAAATTCAGGTAAGGAGAACCACAGAAACACTTGCAGCAATGGGTCTTTCCCTCAGATGACTTCATAAGAGCTGCCAACTTAAACCTACACTACCTAAGATATCTTTTTTTCTTTTTTTTTGAGAATTCTAGCACAAATTTAGGAAGAGGGCACAGCTATTATTTAGTACTGCACATCTAAGAAAAATGATGAAAAATACAGACATTGCTATTCCCTTTAAATCTACACACCATATAATAGATCCAACAAAAGTTTTTCCCCTACACTGAGCAGCATAATTAACACCACATCTGATGTAGAAGATGGCTGTTATGCCTGACACTCTGTCCCCAGTGTCTAGCAAAAAGCTTGGCACATGGTAACAGTTAACAATTACTCAATTTAATTGAACATTAATTAGACGTATACAGCAATGCTTCTCTCTTTTCTTCAGTTCTAATTCTGTTCTTACTTGGTACTGGTCATTTTTATACCTAATCTAAAATATTCTGGTCCGCATACCACTTTACCACTGAGCCACCTGGGAATATTTCAGATAATTTTACAATGTCAGAAACAAAAAGAACAGAACTGACATTTAGAAGATGAGTCCATCACACAGTTCCAGCACCACATAACCAATTCCATGCCACTGCACACTAATCAGGCTTCTCTGGTGGCTCCGAGGTAAAGAATCCACGTGCCAATGCAGGAGACATGGATTCACTCCCTGGGCCAAGAAGATCCCCTGAAGGAGTAAATGGCAACTCACTCCTGTATCCTTGCCTGGAGAATCCCATAGACGGAGGAGACTGGCCAGCTATAGGCCATGGGGTCGTAAAGAGTCAGACACAACTTAGCAACTAAGCACCCAAACATTTTAGCAATCTAATTCTCAGAAACAGAGGCTGAAATGGAAAGAGGCAGCAAGGGAAAAGTTAGTTAAAATCAGAGCATTGATAAACAGCAACAAAAATTAAAAATATACCTGTTTATGAACCATAACTGCTGTGAGAAAAATACACTAACATTCAATGTAGCAAAGCCTAGATGTCAATTTCACATTTTCCAGAGATTTATCTTTATTTTGATTTGCAGTAAAGCCCAATAGAATTTCCAGTAAAAATGTCATACAACACTGAGGAAACTTTTCAAGTTTTGTCTATACATTCACACTGTTTCATACTTCAAATTTTCCTACGAGATTTGGGGCAGATAATGTTGTAAAGTTTTCTCGAGAGAATCTGAAAATGACTAGGGGGCAAATATTTAATATTTTTTACATTATATGATTGAGACTTCTACCTTCACCCCAAAAATACCATATTAAGAAATAATAATATGGGAAATGAAGGGAGCTCAGTCAGAGAGTAAATAAGAGCCAGTTTCAAGGTCCTATTTTCCCTTAGACAAAAAAATCAGATTAAAAAAAAACCACTGCATAATGGTTGATTCCAAACATCAGAAGTTTTATATTTTCTATACAAATTTTTGGGCTTCCCTGGTGTCTCAGCTGGTAAACAATCCACCTGCAATGTGAGAGACTTGGGTTCAATCCCTGGGTTGGGAAGATCCCCTGGATTCCAAATATCAGAAGTTTAATGTTTTCTATACATATATATATATTTTGGAGAAGGAAATGGCAACCCACTCCAGTGTTCTTGCCTGGAGAATCCCAGGGACGGGGGAGCCTGGTGGGCTGTCGTCTCTGGGGTCACACAGAGTCGGACATGACTGAAGTGACTTAGCAGCAGCAGCATACATATATTTTTATCTATTTATAAACAGCACTATTTAAAAAAAAACAATTATTTAAAAGCCTTCACAAAACCCTAGTAAATAACTTGAAATAAATTTTGCATCTCATACTGCATGCATCTATACTCTATGATTAGATACATTTTTATAACAGGGGATTACATTTCTATAAACACACATAAGAAGTAAAGGTGAAAAACAAGTACAGTTCTTAACAAATATTTTTGTGGATTTTTTTTTAGGCTTTAGGGGTTTTGTTTTTTTTTTGGCCATGCCATGTGGCATGCAAAAATCTTAGTTCCCCAACCAGGGGTTGAAACTGTGCCCCCTGCACTGAGAACATGGCATCTTAACATGGCTTCCCTGGAATGCCAGGGAAGTCCCTGTTCTTAAACATTTAGAATTGGTTTTAAACTGCCTTCATAACTGAAACTTTCATGCCTTTTTTGGGGGGAAGGGGGCACACTGAGCAGCTTGCAGGGTCTTAATTCACTAACCAGGGATTGAACCCGTGTGCCCTTCATGCTTTCTTTGATGGTCCTCTTTCCTGGAATTCCTGACTGCAGCTCACAGAAGGAGCTTCTCAGCTCTTTTCTTAGGTAGGATTCAAGCTCTAAATGCAGGGGAGAGCAGGAGTTGGTAGGCATACCAGTTCTGCTAAGGGATCCATGCAGTGTCCTGCAGGCCAGTTATCAGCAGAAAAACGAAGTCTGATGAGGCTTTGGCTACTTGTTCATCCAGAACTCAATTGCTGATGAGCTTCCGGCAGATATTTACTATCAGCCAAAGCTTCCCCAAAGCTTCGGCAGAGGTTAAAGCGTCTGCCTCCAATGCGGGAGACCTGGGTTCGATCCCTGGGTTGGGAAGATCCCCTGGAGAAGGAGATGGCAACCCACTCCAGTATTCTTGCCTGGAGAATCCCATGGACGGAGGAGCCTGGTAGGCTACAGTCCATGGGGTCGCAAAGAGTCGGACACGACTGAGCGACTTCACCTTCACCTTCAAACTTCCAACAACTAAAAAAACTGGTGAAAATTTGTTCTAAAATCCTTTTTCATTCGTGCTAGTTTTACTTGTTCTCTTTCAGACTATCTAATGCAAATGCTGGCAAATAGCAGTTTTGTATTCAGTTCTCATACTGCTGCTGCTGCTAAGTCGCTTCAGTCGTGTCCGACTCTGCGTGACCCCAGACGGCAGCCCACCAGGCCCCCCCGTCCCTGGGATTCTCCAGGCAAGAACACTGGAGTGGGCTGCCATTTCCTTCTCCAATGCATGAAAGTGAAAACTGAGAGTGAAGTCGCTCAGTCGTGTCCGACTCTTAGCGACCCCACGGACTGCAGCCTACCAGACTCCTCTGTCCATGGGATTTTCCAGGCAAGAGTACTGGAGTGGGGTGACACTGCCTTCTCCTACTGGTGTATTGCAAAATAATCATTTAAACATTAGTATTTAAAGTACTCTTTTTGAAGATAATGAAATCTAAAAAGAATCATGGCCTGGATTTCAGCCTATAATAATTTTTGTCTCCAGAAGTTATATTAATCTTATTTGGTAGCTCAGCTGATAAAGAATCCACCTGCAATGCAGGAGATCCTGGTTCAATTCCTGGGTTGGAAAGATCCCCTGGAGAAGGGATAGGCTGCCACTTCAGTTTCTTGGGCTTCCCTGGTGGCTCTGATAGTAAAGAATCTGCCTGCAATGAAGGAGACCTGGGTTCGATCTCTGGGTTGGGAAGATCCCCTGGAGGAGGGCATGACAATGTACTCCAGTATCTTGCCTGGAGAATCCCCATAGACAGAGGAGTCTGGTGGGCTACAGTCCATGGGGTCACAAAGAGTTGGACATGACTGAGCAACTCAGCACAGCAATCACTTTAATATGAGATATTTACAAACAATATACCTTAGAATTGTTTCCAAATATCTAACAACATACTGCTAGTCCATTAATTAATCTTCCAAGTCATCTTTCCCTATCCTGTCAGCAATTAGGAATCTGAGGCAAGCGTGAGTCCATGCAGTTTGCAGGAAAGTGAATTTGGTTTTTAACTTGGAACAAACAATTATCTGGATACTATTTGGATATACTAAGAAAATAACTGCAAGCAACTCTCAGTTAAGCATTTTTCTTGAACAATAAACTCCGATTTCTGTCAAGGAAACACTGACAAATAATTTATTTCACCACATCTTCAAAATGGTTCAGGCTATTAGGCAGTACTGCAAAATGCTGGAAGACAAGACCAAAATAGTAAGAAAAGTAGCACATGAAGAAAATATATTTAGACCATGAGGTGATGTATTTTATCAGAACCTTTACAATTTACAGTAAACTGGAAACAAGTTTTAACAAAGCTGGAAAGAACAAAGGAGAGGGCAAGAGAGAACAGCATCTTTTGAGAGGAAGAGGAAAGGACACTGAAAATGTCAATGGAAAGAGAAACCTGAGAGAAACAAACTGTTATTAGTGTTTCTAAGCATTAGGTCCTACTTAAATTCAACTGGATTCAAGCTATTTTTGAGTACCATGTCCATACTTTATAGTTCTCCTGTCTTTTTCCTCTCTCTCAGGCGCTAAGCTGTGAATTCTTGCTGCTATGATTATGCCTATCATTAACAGCTGCCCTAGTCCACTAGAAGGGGAATCTGTTGACAACAGGAAACAAAAAGGGGAAAAAACCCTAAAAACTCAGAGGTACCATGTACATATTAATAACAGATTCCGAGAAACTATCACAATTAGAAGATGTTAAGTCTCACTCATGAACTGCATGACATTGCTTCTGCTGACTCAACCATCTTTTGCTTTCTGCATGTTTTTGGCTATGTTCCAGATATTCAAAGTTATCACGTAAATGCTCTCTGAATAGGTGATGTATATATACTTTTAAAATAATTTAAAGTATGATACAATTCCCTCATAAATCCTGTACATAAGTCTTACAAAGTACTATGATGAACTTTCTTATAACCGACATCCAAATTTAAGAATGAATTAGTTAACTGGTTTATGGCAAAAGAACTCTGATTCATTCTGTCAAAAGGAATTAATTTTTAAATTTCATTTTCAAGATGTAGAGATAGCAGTCAGCAAATGTTATGTTCTCAAGGACGTCTTTTCAACCCTTAAAGTTCATAGAAAAATCATAAAATTAAATCACTGGTGGGCACAAGTAGATTATAAAGCCACCTTTCTAACAATAAAACAGTTCACTATATAGTCCACAAAGACCAAGAAAATATTAAATATCTTATCTTGATAAGACTACTTCACAGTACATATTTTACTAATTATATCACTTAATTTCATACTCCTTCACATCATTTTCTATGTAGTCTACATACTTATTCTACATAAAAGAGTAGATGTGATTTGATAAATTGATAAATGTTTAAAAATGACTATACTTAAGACTTAGGATCTAGAATTAAGAATCTCGTATCAAACACCAGGTTACAACATTAATGGTCTTCTTGCTCTATTATTTATATCTCCATATCAAATATACCCTATAAGGACATACATTTTCATATTTCAATAAAGCATTCTTAAACAGTAGGACATTTAATAACAAACTTAGTAACAAATTTCACAGTGCTCTCATATGCATTGTGATGATGTTTTCCCAATCAGCTCAGTGAAAGGAACATCAACCTAGATTTTTAAGAATGCTATTAGCCATAAAATGTTTATAACAAAGTATAACAAAGGTATGATTCAGCTAAAGCATACCTTTAAAATAAAGGGGGAATGTAACTGAAAAAAAGATTAACATCTGAATTGAGCATTAACAAAATTTAAATAAATAATTAATTTAAATAAATAATTAATTTGTTCATGGCCCCAGTGACACATACTTCTAAGCATATGCTTTGGAATACATGAACAGCTAGCATTTTACTTAACAAATTCCAAACCTTTTCTAGCATTAGAAATGATTGAATGAATTCAAAATTATATGGGGAAATATCATTTTCTTTAAATAGAACTATCCTGTTTAAGTGGATTAGTCTCATTTTTTTGGTCAGTTTTTTGGTACCTTTGAAAATTCTTCAGGTTCCTTTATATCTAATGATCTTGTTGCAAATTCTAGTAGTTCTTCCGAGTTCTCCAAGGCATTATTACATTGACTAAGTTGACTCTAAAAATAAAAATAATAATGATAAATCATTAAAACAGAATTTCCCATGATCAGAATCTTAAATGAATGTTACACTTTTAACAAATAAACATATTTCAGAGAGGTACTAAAGGTAATCACTTAAACAAACATATTTCGGAGAGGTACTGAAGGTAATCACTAGTCACATATATAATAAATTTTAATTATCTTAAACCATCCAGAACAGCTTAATTGCATACAGATAAAGGTACACTCATCACTTAAAAATACAAAAGAAAACAAAGCAATTATAAATATCTGGGGTCAAATTTATTTAAAGATTCTTCCAATCAGGGTAGCCAGAAGACTATCAATGATTTAAATTAAAATATCAAAATAATCCATCTGTAGACAACATCCTCTATAACGGAGACTAAATTTCTAGATGATATTTAACTAAGCTAAAATGTATGAATCAAGTTACAGGTACATTCAGTTGAACACAATCTCAGTACTCCATTTATCATATTACTCAGGTAACACATACTCCTATAAAGGCTAATTTACAGCTTCCAAAACTGGGTTAACACAGGAGTCACAAATTCAAGTGTCTAGATTTCAAAAAAAGTCAAGCATAAACAAAAAGTAGTAAGTAACTGTTACAGTGACGTGCTCTATTATAGTGATGTGCCACTTTTACCTAACACAATCTTTCTTATTCAGTTCTCTTCTCTCTTGGCCTCTCTCCCTCACTTTATCATTTGTAGTTTAAAACTAAGCTATGTGAAAATATTGTTAGTGATACCTTTAAACGAAGAAACAAACACATCTCTAAGCGTTTAAACGTATCGAAGATTCTTCTTCAGAATATTTATTTATACGTATTTATTAATATATATATTCTTTGCAGGCAAAGATGGAGAAGGTCTATACAGTCAGCAAAAACAAGACCAGGAGCTGACTGTGGATCAGATATGAACTCCTTATTGCCAAATTCAGACTTAAATTGAAGAAAGTAGGGGAAAACACTAGACCATTCAGGTATGACCTAAATCAAATTCCTTATGATTACATAGTGGAAGTGAGAAATAGATTTAAGGGACTAGATCTGATAGACAGAGTGCTTGATGAACTATGGATGGAGGTTCATGACACTGTACAGGAGACAAGGATCAAGACCATTCCCATGGAAAAGAAATGCAAAAAAGCAAAATGGCTGTCTAGGGAGGTCTTACAAATAGCTGTGAAAAGACAGAAGCAAAAAGCAAAGGAGAAAAGGAAAGATATAAGCAACTGAATGCAGAGTTCCAAAGAATAGCAAGAAGAGATAAGAAAGCCTTCCTCAGTCATCAGTACAAAGAAATAGAGGAAAACAACAGAATGGGAAAGACTAGAGATCTCTTCAAGAAAATTAGAGAAACCAAGGGAACATTTCATGCAAAGATGGGCTCAATAAAGGACAGAAATGGTATGGACCTAACAGAAGCAGAAGATATTAAGAAGAGGTGGCAAGAATACACAGAAGAACTGTACAAAAAAGATCTTCATGACCCAGATAATCATGA
>SJYX01020588.1:20638-71357 GCA_006410675.1 Oreotragus oreotragus | reverse complement strand
AAAGAGTCGGACATGACTGAGCGTCTGAATTGAACTGAACTGATTAACATCTATTCCATATTCAAATTTCCTTCATTTTCCCTTACAATACACAGTAAAGATAAACTACATATGATTAAAATAGCAGTAAAAAGCATGGGAGGGAGGAAGGAACGCCAGAGATTAAGCAACTGAAAGCTTAAAAGTTATTCCAAACCAGTGCTGTGAAGAAGGATCTGGGTTCAAGGCAGAACTGAAATCTGCACAAGATGAATCATGGGTGAAACTTCAGGAGATGCTGAGTTTTTCTTTTTTCTCCAATCTTGTTTTTTAAATGAATGAATTTCTTACTTATTGAAATTTATGAGTACTTTATGACTAAACTAATTACCCTTAAATGATTTAAGTATAGCTGGCTCTTGAATAACAAGGAAGTTAATCCGCAAATGGGCTTCCCTGGTGGAAAAGAGTCAATCCTTCACATCTGGAGTTCTTCTGCATCTGCAGAGTCAACCAACCACAGACTGTGTGATACTGCAGTATCTCCTACTGAAAAATATCAGTGTATAAGTGGATCCTCACAGTTCAAACCCATGTTGTTACCTGTACTATAACCCCTACCTCCTAAATATAAATAAGAAATCTCAACCAAGAAGACCGGGCAGACTTGAAAGGGAATTTAATTACCCTTGGAAACTGTGTGTATACAGCCTGTTTGTAAAAGAAAGAGAACATCTGTATTCCTCCACAGCTTTCAGATTCTCAAAGATATCATAACCAAAATCAATACACAAAAATCAGTTGCACTTCTATAGATGAACAATCCAAGAAGGAAATTTTTTAAAAATACCATTTATAGTAGGATCAAAAAGAATGAAATTCTTTGGAGTAAACGTAATCAAAGGGTAAAGACCTATTCACTGAATCCTACAAAACGTTGCTAAAAGAAATTAAAGACACAAATAAATGGGAAAACACAGCTTATGATTATGGATTGGAAGACTTAATATGATCAATTCTCTTATCCAAAGAAATCTACAAATTCAATGCAAACACTATCAAAATTTCAATGTATACCCATGTATACTGCAGCACCACTCACAACAGCCAAGAGATGGAGGCAGCCCAAATGTCCACAGACAGATACACAGATAAGGAAAATGTGGTAAATATATACAAGGGAATATTATTCAGTCAAAAAGGAGAAGGGAATCCTGGCACATGCTTCAGAATGGATGAATGTTGAGGACATTATGCTGAGTGAAATAAGCCAGACATCAAAGGGACAAATACTGTACGGTTCCACTTATATGAGACATCTAAAGTAGTCAAAATCATGAAAACAGACAATACAATGGTGGTTGCCAGGCAGTGGATGAAGGGGCATGTGGAGAGCTGTCCAATGGGTATAGAGTTTCAGTTTTGCAAGATGAAAAAGTCCTAGAGACACATTACACAACAAAGTGAATATACTTAATACTACTGTATATTTAAAAACAGTTAAGAGGGTAAATCAAGTTTTTCTATCACAATTTTAACAAAATGGTATCTATGACCAATAAGAAATTAAGAATCACTTTTCTATTAGATAAAAGTACAGTTATATACAAAAACTCACTAATTTTTGCTTTTAATAAACCAAGCACTATACAGACTAAAATTATTCATATTTAAATCGTTGTATGATCTCACCTGTAACTCTTGTGATTTACGCGCTTGTTCCTGCTTGATACTGTTAATCATACTTTCCTTTACTTCATCCAATATGGAGTATAAACTGTCAAATTCTTCATCTAATTCTGAAAGTATGTTAGAAGAATTTTCCTGTTTAATAAACAAATAAAACAAATTATTTTACTTAAGAGCTATTAAACACTAAAAAACTAAAAGATACAGTGCTTATTAAAGGAGAGAATAAATTCATACTATGAACTACCATAGCCTAACATCATAAAATAATTAAAATTCTAATATTTGACATAAGGTTTTAAAAACAGATCAGTCCAAGAAGTTGGCTGCACTGATAGTTCTACTTCAGCAATGCAGCCTTTTATGAACTAGCCCACCCCCTCTCCTCACTTTTATAAGACTGTTTCCACAGGACAAGGTGAAAGGTTGTTTTAATGTTGTTAACTCTGTCCTGACCTTTGGGCTCTAAGGCAGGCCCTAAGCCAGTGGTTTACAACCTTTGGTGTGCATGAGAATCATCAGTGAAGCAGATTTTAATAAAATATTCCAGAGACTTTGATTCTGTAACTCTGAGGAACAGTTTGGGCATACAGGGTTGGGGCTGATTTTGCACAAAGTTTTAAATCTCTCAGGTTGTCTAAAACATTGCATTTACACAAGATAAGCAAAATTAAAAGACTAAGTAATCCTTATTGGGTTCAAAGAAAGGGATCAAAACACTGAATTTTGGTGCCAGAAGGAATCTCAGAAATCATCTACTGACTAGAAGTTATAGTCAAACTTCATTTTACAAACTAAAATACAGACTTTCCCAAAGCCCCACACCTAGTTATCAGTGGCAAAACCAATACAGCATTTCAAACTGTCGCCCTCCCAGAGTTCCTCACTGCCTCATTAAGCAAGATGCTTCTGTTTCAAGAAGAAATAAGAAAATATCTGTGAAACCCCTAGATAAGCAATATCCATTCTTGCAACAATTATGAGGCAGAAGAAATTATCTTATTGTTCAACAGAGACGAATCATTCAACTAAGAGAGGTGAAACTGGCACTGGTTTACATAATACATAAAATCTACTATAATAGGCTACAGTCCATGGGGTCACAAAGAGTTGGACACAACTGAGCAATTTCACTTTCGCTTTCACTGTAATATTACAATCCAAATGTTTGCTTATAATGTTTATAGAACCAGACATGATCTCACTAGAGGCTTACAAAAGTGGTGTTAATCATTTTACTACCTTTTATACAGTAGTAAGAACATGATTTGGAGGAAGAAATGTACAGTTTGGAAGGCAGAAGAACTAAGTCAAATTCCACAGTGACTCAGTAAAAGTGTGACCCTGGACAAGCCACTTAAGTTCCTGGACCTCAGTTCTTCCATCTATAAAAAGGAACTGGCCTAATCTTTTCCCTCACAATGACCAACTGGCATATCCTTAGAGTCTCCTGCCCACTACAGCTTATATTCCCATCTTCAATGACAAGGGTGTAGTTTAATTCCACCTCTATTTCTTTTTCTGGATGCTAAAATAAAGTCTGAATAATTTGTCAAACAGAAAAAATAGTATGAGCTAGCTCTATCTTGGACTTCCCTGGTGGCTCAGACGGTAAAGCGTCTTGTCTACAATGTGAGAGACCTGGGTTCGATCCCTGGGTTGGGAAGATTCCCTGGAAGAGGAAATGGCAACCCACTCCAGTACTAAGGCATCTTTTTCCAGATTTCGAATATGATGATTCTCTTGTCCATAGACCAAGAGTTTTAGAACCACTAATTTTGCTTATTTAAAGAAACTGGATTAGTGGATTCCAATAAAATACTTTGAGAAAGATAGGTAAAGTGGTGAAGATTATAATCAACTAACTTCAATCACAGCAATTTCAGAAGAAAAGAAAACATAAGACCATAGGTTTAACAAGCCAAGAGCCTGGCAATTAACTAGGTTGAACCAAACAAAAACCAAAGGAAAGGATTCACTGTCTACAAGGGTCCTGGAAATCTTCTATTAATATGTTTATCTTACAAAGAAATGACCCTTAAATTAATTAAGATGCATCCACAGAGAAGCACCACCAGCTTATCTTAAGGTCCCTTTCACAATCAACATTTGATTATTTACAGTATGGATTACCCACCTAAACCTGAGATCATTTCCTTAAGTATTCCCCTCTCTTCTCATTGGGCACTTTATCTTTTACATTTTACTTTCATTTAGTTCTACAAGTGGACCTCTTACTATTTACATTTTCCTTCTATTATTTACCGTAAAAGAAATGTTTAGCTTCCCAGTACTTTTGGAAAGGTATGATTTGCTCTTACTTGGGATTAGAAAACACAAACATGAAATGGAAAGGAACCAAAGTGAGCATTATAATATTCCTACCAATTATCATTCCAGAGTTTTCTTCTTCTTCCCTATTTGATCGTTCTATGGAGAATCCAGGACTAGCAAATGAAGCTTTATTTTTCATTTCCCATTAAAAAACCCTGCTCTCATCTTCATTAGTTTATAATCTAGAGTTAATGGAATATATTTATACTTATGATTCCACCCAACAATCATTCACTGTGATACAGTCACACAAATTTTTCTCAACAGATTCATACCTGAACTCCTTTTACTGTTTGGTTTAGTGTGTCAATAAAGTTCTGAATTTCATCATTTTTATTTGCCAGAGTTGAAATGATCCTTTGTAGAGCTTCCTAGGATAAAAAAAAATTTTAACATTATGATATTTTATTAAAACAGAATTATAAACTTCACTACAACAACTGTCTTTAAAAAGTATCTCTGAATATCAGAGCATATTATGTAACAGACAGGAGCAATATAAAACTGCTCATTGTTCAAAGGCTATAATTACAAAAGATGGCATACGTACCAGTTTTAAAACCTCTTATCCCTACAGTACAACCATACCTTTCACCACCATATCTTTCACACCACAAATGACCAGCATTGTTTAATATAAAGACTGTTACATTAAGTCATAAGGCCACGGCAAATGAGTAAAATCAAATTCTTAAATGATGCAAAAATATACAAAAACTTCTAATCAACATCAGGATATAGGAGTAAAAGTTGAGACACTGAAATTTGACATTTTATTCATAAAAATTAAATCTCAGAAATATGAAACTAGATAATAAACCTGCATTTAAAATTACATTTATCAATACAATATTGCAGCTATCCTCCAATTAAAAACATTTTCTTAAATTACAACATTCATGGCAATATTTACAGATGATATAGAACCATAATAAATAAGGCAGATAATTTTAGTAGCAAATACCTCAGAATTTGATAATGCTTCCTATTATAATAGAACACTCGATTATTTAATTTTTTCATATCTCTAGTTAAGTGTTGCTCAATGAAACTTCCTGCTATGATGGAAATACTCCATATGTGTCAATAAAAGTGAAAGGGAAAAAAAACGCAGAAACCTAGGCCATCATTAGTCAGTTAATTCAGTCCATCAGTCGTGTCCGACTCTTTGCGACCCCGTGGATGCAGCACACCAGGCCTCCTTGTCCATCACCAATTCCCAGAGTTTACTCAAACTCATGTCCATTGAGTCGGTGATGCCATTCAACCATCTCATCCTCTGTCACCCACTTCTCCTCCTGCCTTTAATCTTTCCCAGCTTCAGGGTCTTTTCAAATGAGTCAGTTCTTTGCATCAGGTGGCCAAAGTGTTGGAGTTTCAGCTTCAGCATCAGTCCTTCCAATGAATATTCAGGACTGATTTCCTTTAAGATGGACTGGTTGGATCTCCTTGCAGTCCAAGGGACTCTCAAGAGTCTTCTCCAATACCACAGTTCAAAAGCAGCAATTCTTTGGCACTCAGCTTTCTTTATACTCCAACTCTCACATCCATACATGACTACTAGAAAAACCATAGCTTTGACTAGACGGACCTTTGTTGGGAAAGTAATGTCTCTGCTTATTAATATGCTGCCTTAAGGTTGGTCATAACTTTTCTTCCAAGGAGCAAGCATCTTTTAATTTCATGGCTGCAGTCACCATCTGCACTGATTTTGGAGCCCAAGAAAATAAAGTCTGTCACTCTTTCCACTGTTTCCCCATCTATTTCCCATGAAGTGATGAGACCAGATGCCATGATCTTAGTTTTCTGAATATTGAGTTTTAAGCCAATTTTTCACTCTCCTCTTTCACTTTCATCAACAGGCTCTTTAGTTCTTCTTCACTTTCTGCCACAAGGGTGGTATCATCTGCATATCTGAGGTTATTGATATTTCTCCGGCAATCTTGATTCCAGCTTGTGCTTCATCCAGCCCAGCGTTTCTCATGATGCACTCTGCTTATAAGTTAAATAAGCATATACATTGTCATATACAGCCCCGAAGTACTCCTTTCCCTATTTAGAAACTACCAACACAATTGCACTGATCTCGCACTCTAGTAAAATAATGCTAAAAACTCTCCAAGCCAGGCTTCAACAATACGTGAACCATGGACTTCCAGATGTTCAAGCTGGTTTTAGAAAGGGCAGAGGAACCAGAGATCAAACTGCCAACATCCATTGGATCATCGAAAAAGCAAGAGAGTTCCAGAAAAACATCTATTTCTGCTTTCCTGACTATGCCAAAGGCTTTGACTGTGTGGATCACAATAAACTGTGGTAAATTCTGAAAGAGATGGGAATACCAGACCATCTGACCTGCCTCTTGAGAAATCGGTATGTAGGTCAGGAAGCAACAGTTAGAACTGAACATGAACAACAGACTGGTTCCAAATAGGGAAAGGAGTACGTCAAGACCATCATTACAGTCTTTCATTTGTGCTCTACACGCAGTCATCAACTACAGTAGATTTTACCTCTAAACTAACTCTGGGTAGCCATTTCCTTCTCCACGGGAGCTTTCCAACCCAGGGCTTGAATCCAGGTCTCCTGCATTGCAGGCAGACTCTTTACTGTCTGAGCCACCAGGGAAGCCCTAAACCTCTGTAATGACTATTACTACAAGTCAGTATCATATCTCAATTTATACTCCTGCAAGATTTCTTAACTGATCCATTTTTTTCTCCCCCATAATCAGTTCCCTATGTTGCAGCTAGAATAGTAAGTTAAGCATCACTCTTCCTAATCAATCATCTTGGCTAAGTCCTTTGATAAAATTAAAATCTTTTAACATGAGCTGTTAACATGACCTTACATAATCCATAAGACCCTGTATGATCTCCCCATTGCCTACCTCACCTATTTCAATTCACAGCAAACTTCTTCTCTCTTGCTGTATTCCAGCTTCAGGAGCCTGCCATGACTGTCTCTAATATGCCTTGCTTCCCACCTGGGAACCCTCACATTTATCAGCTTCTTCACCTATAACCACTGTTCTAAAACATATACATGATTTATTGTTAATACAAGTTCCAAAAGTATAGAATGTACCCATTCTAGTGTTTGCTTCATTTTTTTTGTTTCTAAAGCCTGATGGTGAAGAAGGGCAAAAACAGCTTTTAGCTGGGACTCTCTCAATCTAACAGGATGCTGACAAGGATCTCTCAGATTTCATTTTAGGTTTCAAGCTTCCCATTACCCTCCAAACACTGATAGATAAAGTGATAAAGATGGAAAAAGGCAATATAATTATCTGAAGTTTATCTAGATAATACTGAATATAATTGATCTTAGTGGCCATGACTAAGTTTTAGGTGCTACAGGTCTGAATTATATGCTTTGACAAATTCTGCTGGATCACAGTAAAATATATAGAACATTATGTCTCCAGAGGCAGTATGCACAGGTAATCTCAGCCATTATCCTTTGATCACACACCACAGGCACCAGGATTGGGGGGAAAAAAAAAAAAAACCTACTCTCAGAATTAAGCCTATCAACTACTTGACCATGGAATTAGGCTAAGGTAACTGCCATGCTAACAAAAAAAGGGTGGGGGGTTCACACCCCAGCCAAGCACTACTGATACGGAATGGCTCAAACTAACCTGGGATGTACAAGGCATGAGGCCCCATCGTCAAAGAATAGCTTTCAGTTATGTTTATAGTCCCTATAAATCATGTGAAGTAAAAGCACAACCAACTGACTACAAGCAAAATAGTAACTAACACTGGCTTTGCTGGTGGCTCAGATGGTCAAGTGTCTGCTTGCAATGTGGGAGACCCGGGTTTGATCCCTGGGTCAGGAAGACCCCCTGGAGAAGGAAATGGCAACCCACTCCAGTACTCTTGCCTGGAAAATTCCATAGATGTAGGAGCCTGGTAGGCTACAGTCCATGGGGTCACAAAGAGTCAGACATGACTGAGTAACTTCACCACTTTATACTCTTAAAGCCCAAGCACTATCTTAAGCTCTTTACATAAATTTGTTTAATCCTGTCAAGAATCCTATGAGGCAGGATACTTGGTTATCCCCATTTTCCAATTCAGAAGCTGAGGTATAAAGTGGGTAGGTAACTTGCCTGGGACCTCAAGAGTTAGTATGTGGCAGAACCAGAATTCAAATCACACTAGTTTGCCTTGTGAGTCTGTGCTCTTTTTCCTTTCCCCCTCCTCCCCCTGAGTCTATGCTCTTAACAATTAACACAATACTACCTAAAAACAAAGGTCAGAGGTTCAAGTAAAGAAGGTCAG
The DNA here is from genome assembly GCA_006410675.1 of Oreotragus oreotragus. Taxonomy (NCBI): domain Eukaryota; kingdom Metazoa; phylum Chordata; class Mammalia; order Artiodactyla; family Bovidae; genus Oreotragus; species Oreotragus oreotragus. The sequence goes on along the minus strand of SJYX01020588.1, from coordinate 63,066 downwards.
AACATCTAAGGACACTGAAAGGACTTAAGATCGTCTTCAAAATTGCAAAAAATTAAGAATGATCAAGAGGCAGTAACCTTTGTTACAGGTTGCAGCCTTTGTTGCAGGAAGGGGAACCCCTTCCAGGGCCCGAAACTGGGCTCTTGTCTAACAATCAGAAATGTATTGTCCGAGGAGACGCATGTGCTGACAAAGCAAGAGATTTTATTGGGAAAGAGCACCTGAGTGGAGACCAGCAGGGTAAGGGAACATAGGAGAACTGCTCTGCCACACGGCTCAAAGTCTTGGGTTTTATGGTGATGGGATTAGCTTCCAGGTTGTCTTTAGCCAATCATTCTGACTCAGAGTCCTTCCTGTGGTGCACGCCTTGTTCAGCCAAGATGGATGCCAGACAGAAGGATTCTGGGAGGTGGTGGAACATGTGGTGTCTCCTCTTGACCTTTCCTGAACTCTTCCGGTTGATGGTGGCTTATTAGTTCTGTATCGCTTACCAGGACCTCCTGTCATAAAACAACTCATGCAAACGGTTACTATGGTGCCTGGCCAGCGTGGGCAGCTTTAGTCAGTGTACCTCCCCAACACCATCTCGCCAAATACAAGGGCAACAGTAACAGCTATTCTTACTACAGGCGTATCATATTTTAGGTCTGAGAACATGATGACTGTCACTATTTGAAATGGCATGATTCTGCTGGCTTTAACTTAATATATGTGAATGCAACAAATTCAAACGTCTTAATTCTGCATTCAACAAAAAACTCGGCCAACGTGGGCTACTTAACTGCAAACTATCCAGGGTAACAAGCCCCTGAAGTTTTGATGCAGAAATTTCTCATTCTTAGAACTAGTGGCAAAACACCAGTATATCCAGGCTTTCAGGCTATTTTGAATCCCAAAGTGTCAATACCAAGTGTTCATAATTGGACACTGTGATAACTGGACACTGTGATCTATGTGTTTCCCACCAGGGTCTATGTAGACCAGGAGAAAATTTCTGATTCAAATTCTACATTAATATTCCAGACAGTTGAGATATACAAACCTAGAACCACTGCAAATATCAGTAATCAATCTACAATTTAAGGGGGCCAAAGAATTACAGTATGAAAAGGCAAAACGATAGGATATCAAAAGAGAATCTCCCCAGGTCGTTAGGTGCCCAATATGCTACTGGAGATCAGTGGAGAAATAACTCCAGAAAAAATGAAGGGATGGAGTCAAAGCAAAAACAATACCCAGTTGTGCATGTGACTGGTGATAGAAGCAAGATCCGATGCTGTAAAGAACAATATTGCATAGGAACATGGAATGTCAGGTCCATGAATCAAGGCAAATTAGAAGTGGTCAAACAAGAGATGGCAAGGGTGAACGTTGACATTCTAGGAATCAGCAAACTAAAATGGACTGGAATGGGTGAATTTAACTCAGATGACCATTATATCTACTACTGCGGGCAGGAATCCCTCAGAAGAAATGGAGTAGCCATCATGGTCAACAAAAGAGTCCGAAATGCAGTACTTGGATGCAATCTCAAAAACGACAGAATGATCTCTGTTCGTTTCCAAGGCAAACCATTCAATATCACAGTTATCCAAGTCTATGCCCCAACCAGTAATGCTGAAGAAGCTGAAGTTGAACGGTTTTATGAAGACCTACAAGACCTTGTAGAACTAACACCCAAAAAAGATGTCCTTTTCATTATAGGGGACTGGAATGCTAAAGTAGGAAGTCAAGAAACACCTGGAGTAACAGGCAAATTTGGCCTTGGAATGCGGAATGAAGCAGGGCAAAGACTAATAGAGTTTTGCCAAGAAAATGCACTGGTCATAGCAAACACCCTCTTCCAGCAACACAAGAGAAGACTCTACACATGGACATCACCAGATGGTCAACACCGAAATCAGATTGATTATATTCTTTGCAGCCAAAGATGGAGAAGCTCTATACAGTCAACAAAAACAAGACCAGGAGCTGACTGTGGCTCAGATCATGAACTCCTTATTTCCAAATTCAGACTTAAATTGAAGAAAGTAGGGAAAACCGCTAGACCATTCAGGTATGACCTAAATCAAATCCCTTATGATTATACAGTGGAAGTGAGAAATAGATTTAAGGGCCTAGATCTGATAGACAGAGTTCCTGATGAACTATGGAATGAGGTTCGTGACATTGTACAGGAGACAGGGATCAAGACCATCCCCATGGAAAAGAAATGCAAAAAAGCAAAATGGCTGTCTGGAGAAGCCTTACAAATAGCACTGAAAAGAAGAGAGGCGAAAAGCAAAGGAGAAAAGAAAAGATATAAGCATCTGAATGCAGAGTTCCAAAGAATAGCAAGAAGAGATAAGAAAGCCTTCTTCAGCAATCAATGCAAAGAGATAGAGGAAAACAACAGAATGGGAAAGACTAGAGATCTCTTCAAGAGAATTGGAGATACCAAGGGAACATTTCATGCAAAGATGGGCTCGATAAAGGATAGAAATGGTATGGACCTAACAGAAGCAGAAGATATTAAGAAGAGGTGGCAAGAATACACAGAAGAACTGTACAGAAAAGATCTTCACGACCCAGATAATCATGAGGATGTGATCACTAATCTAGAGCCAGACATCTTGGAATGTGAAGTCAAGTGGGCCTTAGAAAGCATCACTAAGAACAAAGCTAGTGGAGGTGATGGAATTCCCGTTGAGCTGTTTCAAATCCTGGAAGATGATGCTGTGAAAGTGCTGCACTCAATATGCCAGCAAATTTGGAAAACTCAGCAGTGGCCACAGGACTGGAAAAGGTCAGTTTTCATTCCAATTCCAAAGAAAGGCAATGCCAAAGAATGCTCAAACTACCGCACAATTGCACTCATCTCACACGCTAGTAAAGTAATGCTCAAAATTCTCCAAGCCAGGCTTCAGCAATATGTGAACCGTGAACTCCCTGATGTTCAAGCTGGTTTTAGAACAGGCAGAGGAACCAGAGATCAAATTGCCAACATCCGCTGGATCATGGAAAAAGCAAGAGAGTTCCAGAAAAACATCTATTTCTGCTTTATTGACTATGCCAAAGCCTTTGACTGTGTGGATCACAATAAACTGTGGAAAATTCTGAAAGAGATGGGAATACCAGACCACCTAACCTGCCTCTTGAGAAATCTGTATGCAGGTCAGGAAGCAACAGTTAGAACTGGACATGGAACAACAGACTGGTTCCAAATAGGAAAAGGAGTACGTCAAGGCTGTATATTGTCTCCCTGCTTATTTAACTTATATGCAGAGTACATCATGAGAAACGCTGGACTGGAAGAAACACAAGCTGGAATCAAGATTGCCGGGAGAAATATCAATAACCTCAGATATGCTGATGACACCACCCTTATGGCAGAAAGTGAGGAGGAGCTAAAAAGCCTCTTGATGAAAGTGAAGGAGGAGAGCGAAAAAGTTGGCTTAAAGCTCAACATTCAGAAAACGAAGATCATGGCATCCGGTCCCATCACTTCATGGGAAATAGATGGGGAAACAGTGGAAACAGTGTCAGACTTTATTTTTTTGGGCTCCAAAATCACTGCAGATGGTGACTGCAGCCATGAAATTAAAAGACGCTTACTCCTTGGAAGAAAAGTTATGACCAACCTGGATAGTATATTCAAAAGCAGAGACATTACTTTGCCGACTAAGGTCCGCCTAGTCAAGGCTATGGTTTTTCCTGTGGTCATGTATGGATGTGAAAGTTGGACTGTGAAGAAAGCTGAGCGCCGAAGAATCGATGCTTTTGAACTGTGGTGTTGGAGAAGACTCTTGAGAGTCCCTTGGACTGCAAGGAGATCCAACCAGTCCATTCTGAAGGAGATCAACCCTGGGATTTCTTTGGAAGGAATGATGCTAAAGCTGAAACTCCAGTACTTTGGCCACCTCATGCGAAGAGTTGACTCATTGGAAAAGACTCTGATGCTGGGAGGGATTGGGGGCAGGAGGAGAAGGGGACGACCGAGGATGAGATGGCTGGATGGCATCACGGACTCGATGGACGTGAGTCTGAGTGAACTCCGGGAGATGGTGATGGACAGGGAGGCCTGGCGTGCTGCGATTCATGGGGTCGCGAAGAGTTGGACACGACTGAGCGACTCTACTGAACTGAACTGAAGAATTACTATAGCATTTCAGTTAGTATTCAGTAAGCACTATGTGCCAGGCGGGCTTCCCTGGTGGCTCAGCAGTAAGGAATCTGCCTGCCAATATAGGAGATATGGTTTGATCCCTGGGTCAGGAAGATCCCCTGGAGAACGAAATGGCTATCCACTTCAGTATTCTTGTCTGGAAAATCCCATGGCAGAGGAGCCTGGTGGGTCCATGGGGTCTCATAAGAGTCAGACACAAGTCAGCAACTAAACAGCAACAACATGTCAGGCACTGTGGAAAGCTTCTAACGCGGACTACTTCTAATCACCACAACAGAAAGTAGTCTTTGGATCTTCTGGTTGAAGAGAAGGTTAAAGGCTTCTTTGATCACACAGCTGTCAAATGGCAGTCACAACTCAAATCCAGAAAGCTACCTCAAGAGTCTGCACTTTTACACCACTCTAAGCTGTATAAATTGCGAGCAACCGCTCGATCATGGAAAAAGCAAAAGAGTTCCAGAAAAACATATATTTCTGCTTTACTGACTATGCCAAAGCCTTGACTGTGTGGATCACAATAAACTGTGGAAAATTCTCAAAGAGATGGGAATATCAGACCACCTAACCAGCCTCTTGAGAAATCTGTATGCAGGTCAGGAAGCAACANTGGTGCTCAATAAATATTTGTTAGCTGATTGAAAGTATTAGTACATGGGAGGGTTTCCGGCATCAGGGGTGGGTGGTCGTGATGTCCAAAAGAGGCTGCAGTCCATCGTAGTCTTTGGTAGATGGAGCTCGGCTGGGTCCCTGAACAGTCTTTCCTGGGTTATAAACGACTCCCAAGGTTCTGGGAAAAACAAGCCCTGACTTCAGATTCTGTGTTCTTAACCCTGAGGCTACTGGAAAACCAGGGACATTCCTGAAAATGATTTTGTGCAGATCTACTCCTCATATGCCCTGAGGCCTTGGAAAAGACCCTCCTGGTCTCTATCCCCCTCCCAGCCTCAACTCCTTTCAGAATTTCTTCTTCACAGCTATTAATATAGCTCTGTGTCACTTTAGTGATGATTTACTTAGTGATTTTTCTTCCTTGCATACTTTATCTTCACCCTAAGCAATATTTCTAATCCAGATTAAAATAAACCTATGGCCGGACAGAACTTTGGCATCATTCTAAATCCCGTCTTCTTACGCAACATTCAGCCTCAAAGTTCTCTCAATACTGCTTCAAAAATGCTGTGTTCCTCCCAGGCTCCCAGGTCCTGCCTCCAGCCTCCCCGGCTTCTTCCTGCAACTCAGGTTGTGAGCTCTCTCCTGCTGTGCGGCCTTTGCAGGAGCTGTTTTCTCTGCCAGCGACACTCCTGCAGATCTTCTCATGGCCCCCAGTTTAAATGTCATCTGGTCTCTTTGTCGCTGCCTTGTTCTATTTTCCTATTGCCGGTATTACTGCCTGCTATTTTCTTGTCCATTTAGAGGTTAATTGTCTTTTCCACTAGAACAGGGTTTCTCAGCATCAGTTTTATTGACATTTGGGGCTGGATTCTTCTTTGTGGTGGGAGATTCCTGTGCATATGGGACATTAGCCTCCCTGCAATCCACGCGCAAGAGGCCAATAGCACCCTCTTCCCCCAGCTGGGACAACCAGAAGTGTCCCAGGTGAGGGGGTGGGCAAAATCACCCCCGGTTGTCCNCCTGTGCATATGGGACATTAGCCTCCCTGCAATCCACGCGCAAGAGGCCAATAGCACCCTCTTCCCCCAGCTGGGACAACCAGAAGTGTCCCAGGTGAGGGGGTGGGCAAAATCACCCCCGGTTGTCCTGAATCACTACTGGAATGAATGCGAGTGTTTTAAGAGCAAGGCAGTTACTTGCCTTGTTCATCCCTGTAGCCCTAGCAACCGGACATGACTCGGTAAGAAATACTTGTGCTGAGTGAATGGGAGATGCATCATTAAAGAGGGATGTTTTGTGCAGCCCCCAAACTAATCTCGATGCCCATGGAGGTCCTTGAGCTTCATGGGAGAGGCAGACAGCATGATCTCTGAGTCACTTCCAGCTTCCACGAAGAACTCCAGGCGTCTCCCAGGGCCAGCGTTTCCGCTGGGGCTGGGGCCAGCCTGCGAGGCGAGGCTTTAAGCACTCCGATGGGCTGTCAGTTTCTTAATGCAAAACTGAAAGAAAAGTTTGCAGCCACGCCACGCCACGGCACAATCTGAAGAAGATAAATCACAGTTACTTGCAGCCAGCTGACAGCAGTTTAAGCCACTGCAATCATCGGGCTCCCAGGGAGAAGCTTCTTTTATCTTACTAAATGCAAAAACTAGACCTGAAATTGGCAATATCACGGCCCTCTCAGCGGCCGGGCTTTTTACATAAATATCAGCGAGCAGTAAGTAAATTCTGTTGACGAAATGTAATAAAACAAAGACTGTTTCAAATATGACCGTTCCCCGATGCATTCTGAAGCCTCGTCCCACTTACTTATTACTCGCTGCTGAGATTATAAGGTTTGCTTTTATCTGTCAGAAATCAATATTTCAAACATCGGATAAAAGAGGAAATTGAACTGGGAATAGGCTGAAGTGCTGTAAAAACTACAAAGCACAATTATCAAAAAGCACTTAAAGTGTTTAATAGGACACACATATAAAAATGCTCAAATTAATGTCAGAGAGCCATAATGAGAACTTTTCCTATGCTTTTTCATCCCCACGCAGTGTAATTTGAAAGCTGGCCAGTCCATCAATATGGTTTTCAATTTCTATGATGCCCTGAGGATCCTGAACTGGGCATTTGTTAGGAAGGAACCATTACATATGATTGGTTAATATTTCAGTTTATTGAAGATACATTATTTTGTATGAAGTGTTTAAGTTGTTGAGGCTTAACCATTACAAACAGTTATGACAAAAATAGATCTTGGGGTAAACAGCCTCCACAGTCATGCTTTTAATAAGCATGGCCATAACTAGGAAATTGGATTTCCACGAGCTGGGAGGGAGAAAAGTTGTGGGGAGACATGAAGTGATGGGGGAGGGAAGTCCTTGAGTCTTCTCTGTACCCAGGACACCCATGTTGGAAAGTTGAGGAGAGTGTCTTTTCTTTAGATATTACTTGGTTATCTTATTGTTCTTCCCCCCAAAGAAGAACATCCCTCACCCCCAGCCAGCCACCCGCTTGTGATGATAAACATATTCCTAGAGAGGGACTGCTTATCTGGCATCCTTCTAGGCAAAGGATCAACTACATTCTTCTGCAAAGAACTGCATAGCAAATATTTGGGGGTTTGCAAGTCAAGAGGCAAAATCAAGGCACTGCAGGGCTACGTGGGCACTTGTATAAGACCATTAAAAATGGAAACGCTATCCTTGGCTTGCAGGCAGGACGAAACCAGGGGGCGACCCTCGTTTGTTTGCAGACTCCTCTTCCAGGGGAAGCGTGTGCTTACATAACTTTCATAACAGTGTGATTCACAGTCAGAGCAGAGGCATCGGATGAAATCCACAGCTCCATGGTCTGGCCTCCGAGGCCCCATGACCTGTGACCTATGACCTGCCCTGCTGGCCTCCCCCTCCCCCGCCCACCATACTCCCCGAGCCCCTGCCCTCGACCACGTGGACCTTCTGTCCTGTGCTCAGCTTCCTTTTCAGCACTTGCACTTGCTCTTTCTTCCGCCTGGAATATTCTCTTCCTGACTCCCTCTGGGGTGGCTGGCTGCTTCTCAAATTTCAAGTCTTGGTTCCAAGGCTCCCACCTCAGAGAGGCCTTCTCTGGCCACCTGGGCCCCCCCGCCCCCCTCGCACATTCCAGCAGGAATTCCTGCTTGGAATGATGTGTTTATTTGGTTGTTTTTCCTCCACTTCCTTCTCTCTTCCAGGGCAGGAACTGTCTGATTTATTTACCTCTGTATCTTTATATCAAGAACAAAAAGGTTCTGAATCTGGTTTCCAATTCCTATTCCAATTGTCTTAAGTTCAGTTTCACCAGGCTCAATTAATATGTGCTGAGTGGGTGAATGAATGAATGAAGCCATGAATGATAATCCTGAGCAGCTGACTTCAGTTTACTGGCAAGAAACACTGTGGTCATAAGACTTACTTTTTGTTCCTGGATTTGTCGTCCCAGTAAGCAGGATGGTTCCCTTTGCTTTGCCTCAAGTGCTCCTTTTGGCTGGGAAACCCCATCCTCCACCTCATCCATAACTATCCAAACCTTCCTCATTCTTGACTGGATACATGACTTCCTCCAGGAAGCCCTCCTTGATCCTCAGGTCATGCTGATGTTGACCTGAATGAGATACTTCATTACCAGCACACCTGCCAGATGCCTGGGCTCACCTAGGGGGCACTGTCCCCTCTGTTCATCTCCCTCCAGAACTATGCCCACAGGGACTGACCCAGTTAGTATTGTACTTAGGACCAGCAACTGGACAGCCAATGATGATGGCACAGAACTCCAGAATTGGGACCTGAACTCACATCTGTCCCCAGGTCGCACTGCTCATACAGCAAAATTGATCCTGAGGCCCAAAACCACACCAAGAGCATCCGCAGATGTCCTTCAGGCCCTGCAGTCACATTGGAAATGCCTACAAGAGTCCATAGTGAGGGGAGGTGCTGATGGCAAAAAGAAGCAGGGTCCACCCAGCTGTCTGGAAGGGAGACATGAGGTTAAGTGGTGTCTGTGTGTGTGGTTGGTACCTGGCCTTGGAGAGCTGGGCCACCTCTCTGCGCATAGCTCTGTGAACATGCCTCGTTTCCGTTCTATGTCCTTGAATTTGAAGGCCTCTCCTTTACCATACAGAATGCACCAGGAGGAGCCCGTGCAGTGGGTGGAGTGTGGGGGCATCTCTGGCTCAGTAATGAATACACCTGGACATGGGAGCAGAGCTTCTCGCATTTTCTCGGAGACTGTATCTTCTCCAGAGGGAGAATGCTCTGGCTAGGGAAGAGAATACCACTATTCAGAAAGCCTTCACCTTTGGGGTTGAGCAGAGAAAGAGGAAGGGTTTCAAATGTACAAAGGGACCAGCCTCAGGAGCTGTGTTCTCTCCAGTTTGCAACAAGGCTCCAGCAAGTCCTAAATTGCTTCTTTAAAATGGGAAAGTGGAGGGTAGACCAGATGTTCATAAGGCTCCCTTCACCCTGGGCACATCTGCAGGCATAAGCTGAGGAGGGGATGGGTGTCCGCAGGGCTGTGGTATCAGAACTCTGGGGGTTGCAAGTGGCAGAAACTAGAAGCCTAGAGAGGCCGAGTCTCAGAAGGGCTGGGCGGTCAAGTACATGGAAGAACTGAAAAGTGTCTGGACTTCTAGATAATGGGGTCAGAGTCTCCCACTCTCTGTCTCCCATTATTTCAGCAATGCAACCATCAGTGGGTGGGTGCCCATTACGTGCTGGGCATCCTTCCAGGACCTGGGTAGATAGGGGTGAACAAACCAGCAGGGCCTCTGTCCTCACAGGCTGATGACAGGCTTCCCTGTGTTCCTGGCTTCTTTCTTGCTCATTCCTCCTTGGCCAGCTTCCTCTACATGGGAAAAACATGGCTACAGACTACTGGACACCTCCCAGCTGCATGAGGCTCTCTCATTTTACATCCAAAGACCCCCGGGAAAGAGTCATGTGCTCATTTCTGGACCGATCACTCAGGGCCAGGGCAGAGTCCCATTGTGAGAATGTGGAAGCTTTGCTGTACACAGTGGTTAGTGTCTCTTTTTTACAGGTGGAGCAGTTAGGGCTCAGAGAAAGTGATTCATTCATCAAAGATCACACAGTCAGTGAGTGGGAGAGTTGGGGTCTGAACTCAAGTCAGAGCCTTTGATGTCTCTACAATAATGGAGGATATTTCCAGGAATGCAAGTTCATGGGGAACACAGGCTTAACATTGGACAGAGGGGACCCTTGTGAAGTTATCAGGGCAGCTCCCTGAGTCCGAGGTGCAGAGGAAAGAGCAGGGAATGCAAGAAGAGTTTAGGAGGGGCGGACGCCTAGCATCTTTGCCCAGATGGGGAAGGGCCAGTCTGGGGTTGGGAAAAAGGTGAGAATGCTTCAAGGAGCTAAGGGCCAGTGGCTCTTCCTCCAAGTATATGTTGTCTTGCAGCTTCACGTCCACCCAGAGAATGAGCGTGGAAGCACAGTTGCGGGCTGCCAGCAAGACCCAGGGTTACTCTGCCCCTCATAGTGTGAAGAGAGAGACCGTCCTGCCGGGACCATTGAATTTCACTTTTCATAGCAGCAAAGTGCCTCTCAAAAAGGAGAAAACGAGAGAAAAGAGATGTCTGCTCCCACAAAGGAGGAAGATTACTCTAAGTAGAGGATTTTGTAATTATATTCATTTGAAATAATAATCAAGCATTTCCACCTATTAAGGGAGTCGTAAAGGAGATGCTGGAGAAAGGGATCCAGCCATTTCCCGGGGAGCTGCCTCATTGTTCGTGGGAAGAATAGGAGCTGCAAATACAGATTAGTCTCCTCCGGGAAGGGAGGCAGAAGGCCCGGCTGAAGCAGAGCAGGAGGGCCCAGCCCTGGGTCATTGTGTCCTGGCAGCTCAGAAGCTGCAACAGGCTGCTCGCTCGGTTGAAAAGGACACTGTGTCGGGGCTGGGGTGGGAATTTAGAGCCGGGCAGTGCAGGACAATCAGCCTGCAATGTGGGAGACCTGGGTTCAACCCCTGGGTCGAGAAGATGCCCTGGAGAAAGGAATGGCAACCCACGCCAGGGCTCTTGCTTGGAGAATCCCACGGAAAGAGGAGCCTAGTGGGCTACAGTCCATGGGGTCACAAAGAGTCGGACGTGGCTGAGTGACTTTCACTGTGCAGGAGAACTTTACATGTCGATGGATGGCTCCCATATATATTGCGCTGGCCAACCCAATAGCCACTAGCCACAAGTGACTTTATGGCATGTGAAAGGAGGCTAGCGTAACTGAGGAACTGGAATTTTAATTGTATTAACTTTAATTTATATGCAAATTCAAATAGTCACCTGTGACTAGTTGCCCCATACTGAACTTTGGAGAATAGGGTATGTCCTAGATGCTGGGCTTTAGATGACGAGCTCCCGCAGAGCCTGGACATGTGATATTAGCACATCGGCATCAGTGAGCTTATTCAGTCAACAAGCAAAAACCCTATCTCACGTTTTTCTTGCCACATGCCGGCCTCTTGGCCCACTTTTCATTTAGCAGAGAAAGCAATAGCCCTGGTGCTTTTAGGAAACCCTCAGGGCTCTCCCAGGGACTCACTTTTCTGGTTTCACTTTCTGCTTAAATCAGCCAGTCCTTTTCTGTGTACTGCAGCTAAGATCCTGACTGACGCATTCCTCTTTTTTTAAATATTGAACTTATTTGGCTGTGTTGGGCCCTAGTTGCAGCGCGTGGGGTCTCCACTGTCACCGGGGTCCTGCGGTGGGGCCTGCAGGCTCTCTAGTTGTGGCGCCCAGGCTCTGGCACCAGGGCTCGGTAGTTGTGGTACGTGTGCCCAGCTGCTCTGTGGCATGTGGGATCTAAGCTCCCCAACCAGGGATTGAACCCACGTCCCCTGCATCACAAGACAGGCTCTTAACCACTGGACTGCCAGGGAAGTCCCTGATAAACTTTTCTTTCAGGCGCCATCCAAGCAACTTTGTCCAGCAAGTTTTAGGAGAGGGATCCACGAGAGTCCATGTGATTTGACTGTTTGCCATCCCAGACTCCACTGATAGGAGGTTGCAGAATAAGGCTGCATGCCTAGAACCCATGGAGGTGTTCCCTGATGATCTAATCCCTTGTAAAGGCAGTGCTCCCAGAACAGCCACATTCTCTCCTCACCAGTGACACCTGCGTTGGTAATTAAAATGTTAATTGATTGCAGATAGAAATAACTCATTTTCCAAAGATGCCAGATTTCTTAAAATCCGCAGAAGTGATATTGGAGAGCTGCTGGACCCCCCACCAAGCTACTGGCAGATGACGACCCAGGAGGAGAAAACAATTGTAGGGATGACCACAGGCTGAGGGCTTCAATACTTGTTCAATAATGGTAGCTGAGTCCTTCAAATGTCAAAGATGAAGAACTGACTTGGGAAAATCAGTGCCGGTCTTTGAATAGTTTTGCCCAGATCACCCTTGTTATGTCTGGACTGTGAAAATCTTGTGAGGGGAAGGATGTTATAGCAAGCTACTAAACAATTTTGGATAACAACTACCCCCAAAAAACCAATAATGGAGTGTTTCTCTATTTTAGGAATTGATGCTGTATTACCATTATGGCTTAAAGTGTACTATCTGGAACATAAAGTGAAGTTATATTCATAACTTTTAGTTTCAGTTTTCAAGAGAAGCCCTCCTCCCTATCCCCGCAACTGCCCATCAAATCTTGTATCTCCTGACTATAACAAGTGTTGGATCTCATTTTTCAGTGGCCTTTAACCTCTGGGCTGATAGAGACATTAGAAAAATTATTTATTCTGTGTCTGGCTCTCTGACAGTCACCCTGGCCACCTACACCCGCCCTGGCCACAGTGCCCTCCACCTGGGTCCTGGCACCTGCTTGGCCTCTGAAGCATCTTCCCCAAGGTCATCCCAAGGCAGCTGGGTGCTCTGTGACCCTGGGTTTGGGACCCCACTGGGAAAGCCAGAATGCTTGGGCCCCCTCTGCACCTCCCTAGTCCTGCCCACCCCCTCATAGCAGGCAGGAGCCGGGCAGGAAGGCCGATCTGCTCTGCAGCCCAGGGCCACACAGGGACTCTGGTCACCGAGGCTGCTCTAATTACTTTTTCACCTTGCCTCCTTCTCAGGTGCTCTGCATGCTGATGGTGTGGAGCCCCGTGTCCACTGGGCTGGAGTGGTATTTTTTTAGCGTCTCAACCAGTGTCCGGTTGACTGAGACATTTCGGGGAAGAAGCAGGTGCATTTACTTTTCAAGTATTATTTTACTAATCAATTGAAAAATTACCTTCATGAATGACAGAAGTGCAGACCTTTGGATTATTTCATTAAAAGGAGCAAACATTAATTACGAATCCAGTCCAACCTTGCACAGACATAAATTATGGGCCTGATCTATTTCCTCTGTGCTTAATTGCAAGCAGTGACTGGTTCTTTAAATTATTATCTGCTGGGCCTCCAACAAAAAGAGAATTTATGGAGAAGTATCCTGAGAGTGTGCCTGTATGGCTTTGTAGGGATAGATGGGGAGAGGGAGGCAACAGAGGGTGGCATAAATGCCCCAGGGAATGAGTTCCATTCTTTCCAAGTGTGGAGAAGGGGACATTTCCCACCACTGTCCTCTAACGGCCTTTGTGATCTGGAGACTCAGGAACTGGCCTTGCTGTTGTTCAGTCGCTAAGTCATGTCTGACTCTTTGCAACCCCATAGACTGCAGCACACCAGTCTTCCCTGTTCTTTACCATCTTCTGGAGCTTGCTCAAACTCATGTCCATTGAGTCGGTGACGTCATCCAACCATCTCATCCTCTGTTGTCTCTTTCTCCTGCCTTCAATCTTTCCCAGCATCAGGGTCTTTTCCAGTGAGCTGGCTCTTGGCATCAGGTGGCCAAAGTATTGGAGCTTCAGCTTCAGCATCAGTCTTTCCAGTGAGTATTCAGGATTGATTTCCTTTAGGATTGACCAGGAACTGGCCTAAGTCCCTCTGAAATGAGTGAATAGGAGATGGATGCCCCTTCCTTAGTTATTTACTGCCATCTATCAGAGGGCAGTTACAAGAGTGATGACAGGTCTGGATGACCAGGCAGTGGGTGATGCTCCCTGCAATGCAGCATGTGCAGCCAAACATGGAAGGCTTCGGGGATACCCATTAGTCAAAATGCAGCTCCTTCCTTCAGATGACTTCTGTCTGGGGTCTAACCTCCATCCTGGCTTAGTTGACAGAGCTGCTGGGTCAAAAACCCCTGAGTAAGTGGAAGTTTAGGCTTTGTCCTGGAGCAAATGGCCCTTTCCCGTTCTTCTTCTTTTTTTAATAGCTATTTATTTGGCTGTGTCAGGTCCTAGTCTGGCATGTGGAATCATTTGTTGTAGTACATAGTCTTTCTGGTTGTGGCACACAAGCTCCTTGCTGGCATGGGCTCAGCAGCTGTGGCTCTCAGACTCTTGAGTACCAGCTTCAGTAGTTGCCACTCACAAGCTTAGTTGGTTTGTGGCATGTGGGATCTTAGTTCCCCGAATAGGGATCAAACTCTTGTCCCCTGCATTGCAAATCAGATTCTTAACCACTGGGCCACCAGGAAAGTCCCAAATGGCCTTTTTTCTGAAGCTGTGACTCAGAACGTGAAAGACTCCAGGGGTTATGTGAGCGGCTATTTGGAGGCAAGGTCTGGCTACAGTGGTCTCCCTCCCAGATGCTTTCTCTGGAAGTTCATAGTCCCTAATCAGGCACCTCAGACAGTAACTGGGAAGGACATTCCCGGGGGAGAAACATGGGCAGGGGTGGAGCTGTGGCAGGAAGGAAAGCCAGCCTTCACTGGGGAGGTGATTCTGGACCATGCTGAGTCACTCTTCTGGAAGTCCTGAGTGGGTATATTTGTCGTCCTAAAAATAGGTCCAGTGAATGTGAGCTCATGGACTTGGGAGCTCGTTTGTACCTCCTGCTGTCTGATAGGAGGTAGTGAGCGGTCCCAGGCGGTCTCCTCCGCTGCCTGCCTTGTTCTGCCTGGGCTTCCTGGACCACTTGGACTCTGCAGAGAAGGCCCAACTGCAAGGGGGTTCAGAGTGAGATCAGAAGCTAGCTCTTGTTCATCTTAGGCTGGGCTATTTGCAACTAGGCCAAGTGAAGGTCCAAGGAGAATGGATGGTCAATGGGAGAAACATGGGTGACTCCCACCTATGAGGGTGTTTAGGGATCTGTAGTCCCCAGTTTATCACAAAGCCCTTTCCAAATCCAAGCTCCACCACAGGACAGCCCTAGCCTGCGCATCACCTTGGTGTCTTTAAGGATTCGGCATTCTATTTTTGAGCCCCTGGAGTAGCTGTTTCCATGACGTCTTCCCTCAGCCATTTGTAGGAACTCCCTGGTTTATGGCATTTTCCCCAGCAATGACAGATCTGCGGCCAACTGGAAGTAAAAAGAGTGCTGTGACAAGACTACCAGATGCTTGGGGGACTGCAAAAACCCCACCAACATTCTTGTACAAGAGTGTTTATCTTAAAAAAAGATGATGCAGAATTCTATATGATATTGTTTCCCAGTATCGTGATGCACGTTATCTTTTGGTGGAATCAAAGTTTCTTTACATTGGTTGGAGTCCTATCTGAAAAGAGATGCAACACTCAAACTGGGGAACTAGAGGCAGGTTTGATACTGGGACTCTACAAAGATGTGAACAGGATGTAGAAAATCCACCTGCGATGGAGCAGCCTGAGGGGCTACGAATAGCAGCTGTATAACCTTCCTTTAGGCCGAATAAGTGGTAGAGAATCTGCCTGCAATGCAGGAGATGCAGGAGACATGGTTTTGATCCCTGGATTGGGATGATCCCCTGGAGGAGGGCATGGCAATCCACTCCAGTATGCCTGCCAGGAAAAATCTCATGGACAGAGGAGCCTGGCAGGCTACAGTCCATAGTGTCTCAAAGAGTCAGACAAGGCTGAAGTGGCTCAGCACACATGTACGCAGGCCTAAAACAGCCCAATATGGGGTCAATGAAGAGACCCTGGAGACAGAAGGCTGTATGGAGAGGGTCCCTAGCAGGAGCCATGACTTTGGAGGGTGGGGGAGGTGGAGGAGGCAGTAAGTCATGGTGACTCTTGGGGGCAGACCTGCCAGTGCATCCCATTGGCTGAACCCAAACAAAAGCCAAAGGACCAGGGATCCCCCTTCTGTACCTCATAATCCAGGTCGGCAGAACAGGGAAGAAAGGGTGGAGAGAGGATCTGGAGCTGCAAGCAGAAGACAGCCAGCACATTTGCTCCTGACTCAGCCTGGGGGTTAGCACTGAGGTCCACACAGACCTTGAGATGTCATGTTCCATTGTCTCTTGTCCCCACTCACTGCCACAGCACTTCCCAGCTCCTGTAAGTGTCTCCCTGTCCAAGTATTTTCTGAGAGTTCTCAGAGGAAGTCTCACAGGTGCTCACAAGTCTTCTCCAGAACACTNCACTGAGGTCCACACAGACCTTGAGATGTCATGTTCCATTGTCTCTTGTCCCCACTCACTGCCACAGCACTTCCCAGCTCCTGTAAGTGTCTCCCTGTCCAAGTATTTTCTGAGAGTTCTCAGAGGAAGTCTCACAGGTGCTCACAAGTCTTCTCCAGAACACTGGGTGTGAGCACTGCTCTGGATACCACCACAATGCATTGCGGCCTCGTGCTGCAAAGCTTCATGGTAGTGAAGAGGATCAGCCCCCCATTAAAGGGGTCCCAAAGCAAGGATGTGGACTGCAGCATCTTGCGTCAAGTTTTTGAATGAAATCGCCTTCTCACTTTTTACCTTCATCTCTCTTGGTCTCAGGACTCTGATGTTAGTCCCCAAGGCTGACCATACCAGAAACAACTGCTCCTCCATTGTATTCAGATTCTAAATCCTTCCCTAACTTCCTATAGCCAAGGTTTTCTTCCTTGGCCAAGTTGACCATATCTGGGCTTCCTCTTCAGGGTAGCCTGTCTCAGGAGGCTGTCTTGCGCCCTAAAGGACTCCTGCAGTTGTCCATGGATACCCCACTCATTTTCCCAATTCATCTGAATTCCACTGTGGTTTTAAGCTGAGAGACTTGCATCTTTGGGAAATATAACTGTACTGCAGGTGTCTAAGTTAGAAGATTTCATCACATCTTTGCTGTGTGATCTTGGGCAAGTAATTTCCTTCCCCATGACTCCGTTTCCTTATCTGCAAAGTTAGAATAATAGTTTCTATCTCTGTTGGGTCATTATGAGGATTATGTAAGATAGTATGCATCACGTACTTAGTAACACAATCTCTAGAGCATGCCTATGTTCTATTTTTAATTTTTTTAAATTAATTTGCTGCATCGGGTCTTAGTGGTGACATGTGACATTGAGGTGCACAGACTTAGCTGCTCCGCCCTGTGGTATGTGGGATCTTAGTTCCCCAACCAGGGATCAAACCTATGTTCTCTAGATTACAGGGTGAATTCTTAACCACTGGACCACCAAAGAAATCCCTATGTTCTATTTTGTACAAAATTTGGAGCACATATGAGTACTACTGAGTACATATTGAGTACTGTGCTATTAGTCAGGCTATCCCAGTGGCAGAAATCCATCTCAAGTTGGCTACAGCATGTATTTATCTATCCATCAGGCTCTCCTGTATTTGAGGCATTTCCTCATGTTTGGAGAATTCCCCACCTTTCGTAGCAGAGCCCATCTTGCAGTATTGTGGTGGGAAAATGCCATCTGTC
This sequence comes from Oreotragus oreotragus, assembly GCA_006410675.1. Lineage (NCBI taxonomy): Eukaryota > Metazoa > Chordata > Mammalia > Artiodactyla > Bovidae > Oreotragus > Oreotragus oreotragus. Next base: position 45,610 of record SJYX01020588.1, on the reverse strand, counting down.
CATTTTTCCAGCCTCCCTTGCAGCTACAGTATGGTCACATGACCCAGGCTCCACCAATACATGCCCTGGACTTTCCACTGGACATGGAGAAGCAGGGACTTATCAGAATCCATGCTGGAAAAGATCATGGCTATGGTGGCCGCTGTATCAGATTCTCAAAGGCAGCATGCGAGTAGTGCTAGGGCAGCACTAAGGTCCAGCATCAGGACTGGCAGGAGGCAGCGTGAGACTGGCACCCAGTGGTGTCCTCCTGGCTCCAGCTCTGTGGCATGAATTTCGGCATAGTGTTGAGCAGGACAGCTCCAAGTCCTGGTTCTATTTTTCCTGATGAGTGTCTGTGAGCAATTACCATCCTTTTAATACACCGTTTTTAGTTTAAGTTAGCTAGAGTTGATTTCTATTGTCTATCATGCAACACTAGATGAATGCATTAAGATGACATAACCATCACTACAAAGAAGTCCAAGAAATTTGGTGGCTTAACACAATGGAAGGTTACTTCTCATTCACCTCAGTCCAAATGGCAGTGGAATGAGAGAGCACCTTCATCCATACTGTCATTCAGGGCCCCTACCTGATGTCTTCAGTATATGGTTTCCCAAATCTTCCTGGGTGCTTTGCCGTTTAGCCCTTGGATGGAGAAAGAGAGGAGTGTGAAAGATGGCATGGAAGGTTTTGGGGGTAGTGGTGTTCTTTAATTCTGTCTCCGATTTCACTGGCCAGAACTCACCTGTGTGGAACTTGTAGAGCAGGATGCGAATCAGAGTTCCACACTGGGTAACTGTTTCTCAGCAGAAACTTCCCAGATCTATGATGGCAGTCTCTGCCGTTCTGGATTAACTGGTTACAGGGCATTTACTGCCTCCATAAGTGCAGAGTATTCAGTCTTAGGAATGGCTACATCTATGTATGTAGACCGTTTCTCCTCACTTCTTGGCTCCCCGCAACATCCCACCCCATGTTGTTGACTCATTTATTAAAGGTCTTCAGCTTTAATGCAGGATGCCAACCAGAAGCTCCAGGATAACATTTCACCAGCTTAGCAAAAACAATGGGAAGAGTGCTGGTCAAAACCCCAAGGCTGAATCTTATTGGATCACCTTGAATCACATGTCTTTCTCTGAACCAATCACTATGGCGCAGGAGATGAAATAAGCTGATTGGTCAAGTCTGAGACATGTGCTCACCATCCCTGGAGGCAGATGGAGGCAACTCTACCTAGACTTCATAAACTGAGAGCAGGGATGGAGCAGGTGGTTACACAAAGAGAAATATGGGTGTTTTACCAGAACAGAAAACAAAGAAGCAATCAGTGTCTATCAAGCATATGGAGATGTTTGCTCCTGGCTGCGGCCTGTGGAGAAATGATCGTGTGCACTTGGGGACAGGTCCCATCATAGAGCATTACTTAATACACGGAGGATGTTCCTAACTGTGGCATTTTCCACAGGCAGAGTCACAAGCCCTAGCGTCTGAGTGCCCCAGACACATCCACTTTCCTGTTTGTCTATCTTCTTTTGAACTTTCCTGGGATTTGGGAGGCCTGGCTCTGGCACTGTTACTCTTCCTGTGTGTGTGACTTTGAATAACCTTTTTCCTCCCTGAGTCCCAGTATCTCATTCTGTGAAGTTGAGGACAAGGATGATTCAGGTGAGAGCTGAGTCCCACCAGCTTGGACATTTCAGGGATCTGCAGAAGGCCATCTTTGTTCAGATCTGGAAAACTTAGCTTATGTCTGCTCAGCACTAACAGGAAAATTGAATGAACTCTGGGTTGGTGCTGGGGATGCTTGCTAATCTCTGCTTTATTTCTGCAGGATAATTCAATTCAGCAATTCAATTCTACAAATATTTATTGAGTGCCTATCAGAGTCAAAAGGGGCTTCCCTGAAGGCTCAGTGGTAAAGGATCTGCCTCCAATGTAGGAGATGCAGGTTTGATCCCTGAGTTGGGAAGATCCCCTGGAGGACAAAATGACAACGCCTCCAGTATTCTTGCCTGGAAAATCCCATGGCCAGAGGAGCCTGGCAAGGTACAGTTCATGGGGTCGCAAAAGTCAGACACAATTTAGCAACTAGTCACTCGGTTGTGTCTTCATGACCCCGTGACCCATAGTCCCCCAGGCTCCTTTGCCCACAGAACTCTCCAGGCAAGAATACTGGAGTGAGTTGCCATTTGCTTCTCCTTTAGCGACTAAACCACCACCATTATCAGAATCAGGATAGGCCAAGCATTTGAACAGTTACTTTTATGTTTGCAGGATCTGTTCCCTGCTAAGATCCTGTGTGAGTTGTATAGGAAGAGAAGGGGACAGGGCCAGGGAGGAAATTCCATTTTCCACACGAGGACCCTGGACAGTGTTGCATGCCCCTGACACAGCCTCTCTGCCTCTCTTAATCATAGTTGTCATTTTACTTCAGTGTGGGATTATCTGATTAATTCCAGTCTTTCCCTATAGGGTCTTTGCTTCAGCAGAGGAGGGATCAGGGCTGTTTTTCCACCTAACTCAGTACCTGCCACATAGCAAGCACTGAATAAATGTTTGTTTAATGACTGCGTGAACGAAGAGGGGAAGGAAGAAACAAAGGTAAGGAGGACTCAAGAGGACATTGAAAGATGTGCTTCTGGGTTTCCCTGGTGGCTCAGTGGTAAAGAATTTGCCTGCTAATGCAGGAAACTCCGGTTAGATGCCTGATCCAGGAAGGTCCCATAAGCCAGGGAGCCACTAAGCCCTATGGGTCACAATTATTGAGCCTGTGCTCTAGAGCCTGGGAGCCACAACTTCTGAAGCCCACACACCCTACAGCCTGAGCTCTGCAACAAGAGAAGATTCTGCAGTGAGGAGCCCTTGCACCACAACCAGAGAGCAGCCTCTGCTAACCGCAACTAGAAAAAAGCCTGCACAGCAACAAAGACCCGGCACAGCCATACGTAAATAAACAAAATCATGCAAAAAAGAATGATGTGCTTCTAACTTTCTGTGAGACCTTGGCCAAGACCCTTTTCACTTCTGGCCTGAATTTTTTTCCCTTGTCAAATGAGAGGGGTATCAATAAACAGTGATTTACCAGTAGGCTTTGCATCAGGATCATGTCTGGCACTGAACAATAATATGGACACCTTAGCTGCATTCCAAATTGTCCTTTTTTTGATTACATGAGTTTCAAGTGTGCAACATCAGATTTCCTAGGTGGCGCTAGTGATAAAGAACCCGCCTGTCAGTGCAAGAGATATAAGAGATGTGGATTCCATCCCTGGGTTGGGAAGATCCCCTGGAGGAAGGCATGGCAACCCACTCCAGTATTCTTGTCTGGAGAATCCCATGGACAGAGGAGCCTGATGGGCCACAGTCCATACAGTCGCAATGAGTTGGTCACCCCTGAAGTGACTTAGCATGCACACAGGTGTAGAACATATTGATTCAATACTTGTATGTGTTGTGAAATGCTCAACACAATAAGTGTAGTTAAGTTCCCTCACCATACATAGTTAGTCTTTCTTGTGATGAGAAGTTTTAAGATTTACTCTCAGTAGATTAATTAGTAACTTTCAAATATGCAACATAGTATTATTAACTATAATCACGATGTCACGATGCTGTACTTTAAATTCCAAGGACTTATTTATTTTTTCCCCAATTTTTTATTTGGAATCTCTGAAGGTGAAGTTCAGTTATCTGCTTTTTAAAGAAAGCTTCCAAGCCATTCTACTGCAGCCTGCTAAGCGCCTGGCGTTTGGAACTCCCAGGCAAGAAAACCCCTCAGAATTTGTCCAGTTCTGATGGCCTTGGATTTCCACATGACGTCCACTCGGCATCCACGTCAACACCCCACCTCCCTGGCCAGCCTCTCTGCTCTACCGAGATGGCACCAAACCAGACTTGCCCTGGAAGCTTCACTGCCTGATTCCACTCCAGCAAGCACCAGGTAATTTATGTCAAATTTTACTCTTACTTCCCAATCCTTCCCCTCCATCTCTGGGCTTTTTTGGGGAGTAAACTCCTGAATTTCACCTTTGGATCACAGTACCCACTTGCTGAGCAAATTGCCTGGGGGATGCGCCTACGCCCATCAGGAACTGCACACTCTTGTGAAGAGCTCGACAGAGCTCAGGCATTTCCCCAGCCAGAATGAGGTAGTGGAGCTGATGGCTGGCAGGTGGTGAGTGCCAGAGAGGGGAGAAGACACTTGGGCATCACCACCAGTGCCAAGGGCCCAAAGTCTCCCACCTCCGACAAAAGATACCTCCCCTCCTGGGAGGGACAGATGCTCCGTCATGAAACAACAGCTTTCCCTTAGGAGCCTGCCATGTTGCTTTGAAGGTGGTGTTGGGAGGGGGAAGAGCCCCGCACTGAACATTATTCCACACCTTGAGCCTCAGTTTATCGACCTACAAAATGAGATCACACCTCTTTACCAGTATCCATCATGGAAGCAGAACCAAAAGAGAAAAAATGTAACTGTAGTTGAGCAGTCTATAGTCACTTGATATTTATGCATTTCCCTCACCCCCCAGATACGGCCGTACCCCTATGGGCCACAGCCCAGCCACGTCAACAGATGGCTACTTGCCCAGTGCCTTGGGTGCTTATTGCTTCCACCCTAGTGTTGTGTGCGTCTCCCAAGGACAGATCTTCAATTAGGTGACTGTGTTCCCTCCATGTATATCAGGCAATGCTGAAACTGGTTTGAGGACGAGACCTTACCATGCCCCAAGGAGATGGTCCTGCTGGTTGGGCATCCATCTAGCATGAGTGACCGTGGCTCCAAAATCCCTCATCTCTCTCTCAGCACCTGCGAGGCAGGCATCCACGTAGTCAAGAAAAATTGACTTTGGATTGAGTTCATACAACACCCGGGAGTGGGGAGCAATCTTTCTTAGAACTCAAATGAAAAAACATAATGTGGTTAATATTAAATAAAGAGATTGGGCAACCCTCCCCCCTTTCTTTTTATGGTTTGTGCTGATGTGTCCTCGATCAGGGACTGTTTTGTTTATGATTAATGAATGATTCACCTTGAGCTGCTTTCTGTTTATTTCATACTCATTATGAATTTGAACAGGGCATGTCAAACTTGGCACCCAAAGGGAATGCTCAGTGTGCTGATGTGTCCTCGATCAGGGACTGTTTTGTTTATGATTAATGAATGATTCACCTTGAGCTGCTTTCTGTTTATTTCATACTCATTATGAATTTGAACAGGGCATGTCAAACTTGGCACCCAAAGGGAATGCTCAGGAATTTGGGGGAAAATGCTAATAGCTCAGAAGCCTTCTGGGAGAAATGGATGCCAGGAGAACACATTCTCAGCCTGCAAGTTCCCAAAGCAGGACCCTTCAGTTTGTAATCACCCTCAAACCATATACCCATCAAGTACCTGCTCTAGGCCAGGTACTCTTCTGTCCTCACAGAAGGTTTGAAAGAAATTAGCACAACCACTCCCAGCACACACACACACACACACACACAGAGACACAGACACACAGACACACACACACTCATATGTATGTACTTATATGAGTCACATTTCAGCTTGAGTCCTAGCTCTGCCTGACACCGTCCATTTTTCTGAGAGAGTTTCTTCCCCTCCATGGACCTCAGTTTTCTTATCTGTATAATGGGCTTTCTCTGTGGTCCTTCTAGCTCTGCTCAGTTCAGATCTCCAGAGCTCCTCAGAAACAGAAACTGTATCTCATCCCCACCTGGCTGGTGGAGAGTTTGCTGATCTGATGAGTGAATTAGCAAAAGATGGCAGTCAGAGTGTGGGTGGAGCTTGGTTCTCATCTTCATGCAGCTCACCTCTTACCACATGGCCCATAGCAGCCCCGCCTCTCTCTATGGGTCAGAGTTTCCAGAAGGACAACCCGAAAATCAGGTTCGATGGATATAAGGCTGAGTCTGGCCTGCCAGCTGTTTTGTATTTGGTGCAACATTAAAGGTGACAATGACTTGGATGCACTTGCTCTCTGTGTGGGTCCACAGGTCATCACCTCCCAGAAGTCCCCACCTGGTCCAGCCACCCACAGTGGTTCCCTGTCTGGTCCTGAGTGTGTGATCTCAGATTAGCCATCCCTCTGAGCTCTTCCTCCTCTGACAGCTTGTGAATCTAGGAAGGGGAAGAGGGGGCTGTGGACCTGTGGACACCCTAGAGTGAGCTCTATTTCTGGGATGAGCCCCTGGGATGATTAATTTTATGTGTCAGTTTGATGGGACATGGAGCTCCCGGATTGAACGTTATTTCACGGTTTATCTGTGAGGGTGTTTCCAGATGAGATTCCCAGTGTGGGTGGGCACCGTGCAATTGACTGGGGGCCTGAATAGAACAAAAAAGTGGAGGAAAGAGGAATTTGCCCTCTCTGTCTGATGCTTTAGGCTGGAACATCAGTGTTCTCCTGCCCCTCCTTGGGACTTACACCATCTTCTGGCCTGCCTTTCTCTCTCCCTCCTTCCCTTCCTTCTTCACCCCTTTTCTCTCTCTTTCTCACAGTATTTCTTTCTTTTTATATGTATTTTGTTAGTTATACTTGGACTTCCCGGATGGCTCAGCTGGTAAAGAATCCACTGCAATGTTGGAGATGCAGGAGAGGAGGGTTTGATCCCTGGGTTGGGAAGATCCCCTGGAGGAGGGCATGGCAACCCACTCCAGTATTCTTGCNTTCACCCCTTTTCTCTCTCTTTCTCACAGTATTTCTTTCTTTTTATATGTATTTTGTTAGTTATACTTGGACTTCCCGGATGGCTCAGCTGGTAAAGAATCCACTGCAATGTTGGAGATGCAGGAGAGGAGGGTTTGATCCCTGGGTTGGGAAGATCCCCTGGAGGAGGGCATGGCAACCCACTCCAGTATTCTTGCCTGGGGAATCTCATGGCCAGAGGAGCCTGTGGGCTACAGTCCACAGGGTTGCACAGAGTTGGACCTGACTAAACTGACTGAGCGAACATAATTTTTATTTAATTCTAGCCCACTGGTTCTGGAGAACTCTGATTAATCCAGCCCCAAACCTTCTGAGAGCCTGTCCAGCTGTCTAGTCCTTCAGTCTGGTTTCTGATGCATCAATGCCCGGAGGTGCTCAGTGACTCCCAGCCACCTTGCTCACTTTCCTCCAGCCTGTGAACGAATGCACATCCAAGGGGCTTGGAGAATACCCAAGTTCAGAATGAATGCTGTGATGTCATCCTTGCCCTTCAAACAGGTCTACAAACTGGCATCAGCAGGATAGGCTGAGGGGGATTCCAGGGCCTTGATGCAGGTGTGCAAGGAGGCTTGAACCAGCCTCCAGAAGAAGCATCAGAACAAGTTCCTTCCATCTTGATTTTAGAGTTCTGGAGCTGTCTGATCTTGGGTAAGCCTCAGAGCCATTGTTTTCCCATATGTTGTGGGAGGGGCTAGAAATTGACCACTCCTTCATTTATCCAACATAGGCAGAGTCTTAAGGAGGGACCTTGAAGGTCCTTTGGCCCAAGGAGTCTTATCCTTGAGAATCACCCCACTCTACTGGGGGAGGTCTACTGATGGAGTGTCTGGACAACTCCAGCTTATCTATTAAGCACCCATCATGTGCTGGGCCTGAGAAAGACACTTTGACCATGAATTCCTGCCTTGCAGAATTTTAATTGCTTCATGAATGTACATTATTACTGATGGCAAAACTGATGTGATATCAGGGAGAAGCATTCTATAAGCTGTTGAGTTTTCAGAGAAGAGGAAAATGCCACTTTCTTTACAGTTCAAGGATGTAGCTTTTGAAGGATGGGGTTCCTGGTGTAGGAAAATACACCCAACAAATATGTGGGTGTGGTCCTGCACCAAATATTTTCCTGCAAAGTGGAAGGGTCTAGTCCTGCTGGGGACCAGAGTGCTTGCAAAGGTAGCTACAAGGCCACTGGAAGGTGATGTAGGGCTCCAAGGACTCAGATAATAACCTGCTGAACTGATGGAACACATTCTTGTCCTCTGTTGTCTTCCCAGACATCCTCTTATTCGAGTTAAGGCTATAGAGTTGAGAGCTGGGCTGGCTGGCCAATGGAAGGAGTTCCCTGGCACCCCCATGGCCCTGCAGTCCTGAAACTCAGCTGATACCAGCACATTCAGTCCCATTCCCAGGGCTGGCAGAACAAAATGCCACAAACTGGGTGGCTTAAGACAACAGAAATGTATTCCTCCACAGTTCTGGAGTCTAGGACTCTGAAATTAGGGTGTGACACTGCCACCTTGTGGAACGCGTGACGCATTACATATCCCAGGATATTTGAGATTTTCTTTTTCTTGATGTAGCCTGTATAGAAAGACTACATAACACAAATATTCTTACCAAAGAAAAATAACATGTAACGAGGTGAGATCATATGTAAGTTGTTAAAACACATACTTCCTTTAAAAATAAAAAAGTTATTTGTAAAAAATGTTATTATAGGACGTTTGAGGAGCAAACAAAAAATCTATCACTCCAAAGCAATGACATCACTTAAAAATTATTTCTATGATTTCATCCTATTTCCTATTCATCTCTGAGTTAATGTTATATGATTAGGATTTACCATGCTGTGACATTGGTTACAATGATTTTTAATGGCCACCTAGCATTTTGTTGAATGGATGTTCCATCTTCTGGTTCAACATTCCCTTAATGCTGGACATCTAGACTGCTTCCAGGTAAATGTCTGGTTACTGTAATAGTTTCTGTATAGGTAGTATGAGGTATTTATTTAGTTAAAAAATTAAAATCTGTTAAGAAGATAATACACAATCAGTATTTTAAAAAATAAGCAAAATTAAGAAAATAAACTGCACTCACAATTTTCCAACCCAGATAACCACTGTTACACCTTACAGAATTTTTACACACATACACATACACAAATTTGTAAACATATGTAGCATACATTCACACTTATAAAAGACAAATGAGATTATATATTACTATATGACTTTGTTTTCATTTAAAATTATATCATGTCCACATTTATATACCAGTAACATCCACAGAAAACATTATTTTTATTGACTAAATAATATTCAATTATATAGATTACTTAATTGCATAGATGTACTATGCTGTGTTAAATTCTGATATATACATTATGATCATGATGCTTACAATTTGATGAGGGGGGAAACAGGCATTAAACAAATAAACAAGAAAAAAGAATACTGAAGCCTATTTTGTGATAAAATGCCCCAAAGGAAAAAAAAAAAATAATGGCTACTAGGAGGAAAAAAAAAATGTGCTTTCTACAGTTGAGTGTAGAAGGTCTGCCTGGGGGGAAAATTTTGGGCTTGAAGGATGAGGAATCTGTCATGTGAAAACTGAGAAGAATGTTCTAAGCAGAGAGAGTTCTGGGGTCCTGTGTGGTCTCAGGGAGAAGAAGTGGGCTTCGAGTGGACTCCTTGCGCCGTGGAAGGGGTTCAGAGGGAAGAGGGCATGGGTGAGGACCCTGAGGCTCAATATCATAAGGTGATATTGATCCCATTGAGTCAAAATTAACTTCAAAAAATAGCCTAAATTATCAATATAGTACTGTATGTATGATTCACATGTATCAAAACAATCCTGGATCAGTGTTCCCTAATTCTTCCTTGTCCATGGTTCTCAGATGAATTTCATCTTCCATGATATTTGTGGAGTCATCCACACCCAATTAGCTGGCTTCTTAAACAACGCCTTCTAGGGACTTCCCTGGTGGTCCAGCGGTTAAGAATCCACCTTGCAAAAAAAAAAAAAAAAAGAATCCACCTTGCAATGGAGGGGAAGTGGATTCGATCCCTGGTTGGGGAAGACTCCACATAGCACAGAGCAACTAAGCCCATGTATGGCAACTACTGAACACGAACACCACAGCTAGAGAGTCTGTGCACAGCAGTGAAAGATCCTACATGATGCGATGATGCGTGCCACAACGAAGACCCAATGTAGCCTAAACAGATATTTCAAAGTCAAACCAACGCCTTACTTTTCTCTTTATTTTCCCTAGTCACTACCCAGGAATGAGCAGAGGATACAGCTTCCTCTATCGGTGGTGAGTAAACACCTGAAAGCATTCAATCTTCCTTATTAGCTTTTAGGCTTGATGGTGTCTGTTACCTGCTTAGGTTAATACATCTACAAGATGACACCCTATGTATTTTGGAAAATGATAAGACTTGGAATGAAAAGTAGAAAGAGAAGAAAGAAATTTTTAAATGATTCTAGGTTTCTGGCTTGAGCAACGGTTTAATGATGGTTCCATTTATTGAGAGAGAAGGGACCAGAGGAAAACAGGTGGAGATGTAGTTTGCTTACCTCATTCTCTATGTTGGATATCTAGGCTGGTTGTCATATTTTATGATTATGAACAAGACTCTGGTTCACGACAAAATATTCTCACACATCTTTAATTTCTAAATACACAATTGCTGGGTTAAAGAATGTGCACAATCTTTAGATTTGTAGTCAGTCAGTCAGTTCAGTGGCTCGGTCATGTCCGACTCTTTGTGACCGCATGGACTGCAGCACGCCAGGCTTCCCTGTCCATCACCAACTCCCAAAACTTGCTCAAAGTCACGTCCATCGAGTCGGTGATGCCATCCAACCATCTCATCCTCTGTCGTCCCCTTCTTCTGCCTTCAATCTTTCCCATCATCAGGGTCTTTTCCAATGAGTCAGTTCTTCTCATCAGATGGCCATGTACTGGAGTTTCAGCCTTAGCATCAGTCCTTCCAATGAATATTCAGAACTAATCTCCTTTGGGATGGACTGGTTGGATCTCCTTGCAGGCCAAGGGACTCTCAAGAGTCTTCTCCAACACCACAGTTCAAAAGCATCAATTCTTCAGCGCTCAGCTTTCTTTGTGGTCCAACTCTGACATCCATACATGACTACTGGAAAAACCATAGTTTTGACTAGACGGACCTTTGTCGGCAGACTCATGTCTCTGCCTTTTCATATGCTATCTAGGTTGGTCATTACTTTCCTTCCAAGGAGTAAGCATCTTTTAATTTCATGGCTGCAGTCACCATCTGCAGTGATTTTGGAACCCAAATAAAATAAAGTCTGACACTGTTTCCCCATCTATTTCCCATGAAGTGATGGGACCAGATGCCATGATCTTCATTTTCTGAATGTTGAGCTTTAAGCCAACTTTTCCACTCTCCTCTTTCACTTTCATCAAGAGGCTTTTTAGTTCCTCTTCACTTTCTGCCATCACAGAGGAATGGACATAAAAAAGATATGGTGTGTGTACACACACCCACACACACAGACACACACACACACACACAATGGAATACTACTCAGCCATAAGAAAGAATGAAATCAAGCCATTTGCAGCAACATGACCTACAGATCACCATAATGAAGTGAAGTAAGTCAGAAAGACAAATACCATATGGTAGCACCTATATGTGGAATCTAAAATACAACACGAGTGAACATCCATGCAACAAATACAAACTCACGGACATAGAGCACATACTTGTGGTTGCCAGGGAGGGGGATGGGGGAGGAAAGGACTGGGAGCTTGGGATGAGAGGATACAAACTATTATGTATAGGATGGATAATTAAGGTCCTAATGTATAGCACAGGGAGCTATATTCAATCTCTTCTGATAAACCGTAATAGAAAAGAATATGAAAAATAATATATATATGTATACGTATATTTGAGGAGAAGGCAATGGTACCCCTCTCCAGTACTCTTGCCTGGAAAATCCCATGGACAGAGGAGCCTGGTGGGCTGCAGTCCATGGGGTCGCTAGGAGTCGGGCACGACTGAGCGACTTCACTTTCATGGATTGGAGAAGGAAATGGCAACCCACTCCAGTGTTCTTGCCTGGAGAATCCCAGGGACGGGGGAGCCTGGTGGGCTGCCGTCTATGGGGTCACATAGAGTTGGACACGACTGAAGCGACTTAGCAGCAGCAGCAGCATGTATATCTGGGTCACTTTGCTGTACAGCAGAAATTAACACAACATTGTGAGTCAACCACAATAACTTTTTCTTAAGAATCAGATTTTAAAAATCCTTCAAGCAGGAATAAAGCAAGGTAATGTTTTATCATCACCATCAGCTCCCCACATCAGTCATCAGCTCTGTCTTGCAGCCACTCTTGGGCAGTCATTGGTACTAGCAACACTCAAAGTACAAAAGCTGTGTGAACTATTAGCATGTTTCCCACCAAAGGTCTCTGTGTTAATATGATGGTTCTCCAACTTGTCTTTTTCTTTTGTGGCTTTTCAATCTTTTGTCATTTGGCTCTATTTTTTAAAATCTTCTTCCTTGTGATGAGAATTCTTAGGGTTCACCCTTTTTTCAAAAAATGATTTGTTTATTTTTTAGCTGTGTGGGGTCTTATCTCCTGAGAGGGCCTTTCTCTAGTTGTGGCCATTGAGGGCTACACTCTAGCCCCAGTGCAAAGTCTTCTCTCGTTGCGGAACACGGGCTGCAGGGCACGTGAGCTTCAGTAGTTATGGCGCATGGGATCAGTAGTTCAGGTCCCAGGCTCTCGAGCACAGTCTCAACGGTTGTGGCACGTGGGCTGAATTGATCCACGGCATGTGGGATCCTCCCAGATCAGGGATCAAACTCGTGTCTCCTGCATTGGCAGGTGGATTCTTTACCACTGAGCCTCCAGGGAAGCCCCAGTTGGCTCTATTTTGACTGTCATGTTCGCTGCCATATTGTATTTAGTCATAATTTGCCAAGTTCTCTACATTTTGGGGATACTAAGGTTAGACCGTGTGGATCACAATAAATTGTGGAAAATTCTGAAAGAGATGGGAATACCAGACCACCTAACCTGCCTCTTGAGAAATCTGTATGCAGGCCAGGAAGCAACAGTTAGAACTGGACATGGAACAACAGACTGGTTCCAAATAGGAAAAGGAGTACGTCAAGGCTGTATATTGTAACCCTGCTTATTTAATTTATATGCAGAGTACATCATGAGAAACGCTGGAATGGAAGAAACATAAGCTGGAATCAAGATTGCCTGGAGAATTCCATGGACAGAGGAGCCTGGCAGGCTACAGTCCATGGGGTCGCAAAGAGCTGGACATGACTAAGCAACTAACACTCACTGTTCATGTATCTGTATTGGCTAAATTTACCTACTTGCTAAAATTTACCTGTGACCCCTGAGTCAATACCCATGGTCATTAAAGATATGCACAGAATGGTGAAAAATGTGAGTTGCCTGATTTGCCATTCCTGGCTGAGGCTTCACAGCTCTGCTTTCTTGTTTCAGCTCTCCTAAACAAGTGTCTTTTTGACTTTGCTCACTGTTGTGCTTTTTGTTGGTGATTTTGTTGTGTAAAATGGCACCAAGTCATTCCTATGAGCAAGAAGACTGTGATGTACCTTACAGAGAAAATGCAGAAAATGTGTGTGTTAGACAAGCTTCGTTCAGGAATGAGTTATAGGGCTGTGGCCTTGGGTTCAATGTTAATGAGCCAATAGCATATAGTAAATAAGGTGTCTTCAGATGGAAAGACACACAAAAAAATGCAAAAAATATGCCTGATAGATTGATGAAAATATCGTGACCAAAGTCTCATGGGAACCTAACCCTATATTCCCAGGAGCAGTGGTTCAGTGTTCTTGAATTCAGCGTTCACAGTGGCTTTTTTAGAGCAAAATTGACGGAACTGACTGAAGCTGCACATACAAAGACCCTACTTCTGGATAAAGTCACATTCTGAAGTTCTGGGTGATCATAGATTTGATAGGGGGATACTATTCCACCCAGTACAGACCCCAACCTGTCTCTCTCTCTCCCACTTCAGTAACTTTCTAAAACTGGCCAGTTATCCCATTTTCCCCTGGGACCTTGTTGAGAATATTGATTTCTTAGGTCCCACTCCAGAGATTCTGCCTCTTAAGAAATCTGTATGCAGGTCAGGAAGCAACAGTTAGAACTGGACATGGAACAACAGATTGATTTCAGATAGGAAAAGGAGTACGTCAAGGCTGTATATTGTCACCCAGCTTATTTAACTTATATGCAGAGTACATCATGAGAAATGCTGGACTGGAAGAAACACAAGCTGGAATCAAGATTGCTGGGAGAAATATCAATAACCTCAGATATGCAGATGACACCACCCTTATGGCAGAAAGTGAAGAGGAACTAAAAAGCCTCTTGATGAAAGTGAAAGAGGAGAGTGAAAAAGTTGGCTTAAAGCTCAACATTCAGAAAATGAAGATGATGGCATCCGGTCCCATCACTTCATGGGAAATAGATGGGGAAACAGTGTCAGACTTTATTTTTGGGGGCTCCAAAATCACTGCAGATGGTGACTGCAGCCATGAAATTAAAAGACGCTTATTCCTTGGGAGAAAAGTTATGACCAACCTAGATAGCATTTTGAAAAGCAGAGACATTACTTTGCCGACTAAGGTCCGTCTAGTCATGGCTATGGTTTTTTCAGTAGTCATGTATGGATGTGAGAGTTGGACTGTGAAGAAGGCTGAGCACTGAAGAATTGATGCTTTTGAACTGTGGTGATGGAGAAGACTCTTGAGAGTCCCTTGGACTGCAAGGAGATTCAAGCAGTCCATTCTGAAGGAGATCAGCCCTGGGATTTCTTTGGAAGGAATGATGCTAAAGCTGAAACTCCAGTACTCTGGCCACTTCATGCAAAGAGTTGACTCATTGGAAAAGACTCTGGGAGGGATTGGGAGCAGGAGGAGAAGGGGACGACCGAGGATGAGATGGCTGGATGGCATCACTGACTCGATGAACGTGAGTCTGAGTGAACTCCGGGAGTTGGTGATGGACAGGGAGGCCTGGGTTGCTGCGATTCATGGGATCGCAAAGGGTCGGACACGACTGAGCGACTGAACTGAACTGTACTGACCTGGGGAGTTCCTCTTTCAGTATCCTACCATTTTGCCTTTTCACACTGTTCATGGGGTTCTCAAGGCAAGAATACTGAAGTGGTTTGCCATTCCCTTCTCCAGTGGACCACATTCTGTCAGACCTCTCCACTATGACCCGCCCATCTTGGGTGGCCCCACAGGCATGGCTTAGTTTCATTGAGTTATACAAGGCTGTGGTCCTAGTGTAATTAGATTGACCTGTTTTCTGTGATTATGGTTTTATACAGATTACTATATATAAAATAGATAATCAACAAAGATCTACTATATAACACAGGGAGCTATATTCGATATCTTGCATTAACCTATAATAGAAATGAATCTGAAAAAGATCCTTTTATATATAACTAAATATACACACACACACACACATATGTGGATTCCCTGGTAGCTCAGCTAGTAAAGAATCTGTCTGCAATAGAGAAGACTCCGGTTTGATTCCTGGGTTGGGAAGATCCCCTGGAGAAGGGATAGGCTACCCATCCAGTATTCATGGGCTTTCCTGGTGGTTCGGACAATAAATAATCCATCTGTATATGGGAGACCCCAGTACGACTCCTGTGTTGGGAAGATCCCCTGAAGAAGGCATAGGCTACCCACTCCAGCATTCATGGGCTTCCCTGGTGACTCAGACAATAAGCAATCCACCTGCAATGAGGGAGACCTGGATTCAATCTCTGGGTTGGGAAGATTCCCTGGAAGAGGGCATTGCAACCCACTCCAGTATTCTGACCTAGAAAATCCCCATGGACAGAAGAGTCTGTCAGGCTATAGTCCATGGGGTTGAAAACAGCTGGACATGACTGAGTGACTAAGCACAGCACAGAATATATAAATATATAAATATATATATATCTAACTGAATATATAGTTATATACATATTCTATACATGCTAGTCCCTCAGTCATGTCCTACTCTTTGAAGCCCATGGACTGTAGCCTGTCAGGCTCCTCTGTCCATGGAATTCTCCAGGTGAGAATACTGGAGAGGGTAGCCGTTCCCTTCTCCAGGGGATCTTCTAGACCTAGGGGTCGAACCAGGGTCTCTTGCATTGCAGGTAGATTCTTCACCACCTTAGCCACCAGGGGAGCCCCATAACTGAATATATGCATATATATCTGAATCACTTTTGTGTACACCTGAAGGTAAAACATTGTAAATGAACTATACTTCAGTTGTTTTTTTTTTTTTTTTTTTAAAAAGCAATACGTGGATTTGCAGTGACTTTCTGGCTATTTGCTTGGGTTGTTTTCTGAAAGCCGTTCAATGCAATTCCTCCTCCCTATAAGCCTTCGTCCTTCAGTGGAAATTCCTCTATACTCCCGGCCACAGCCAGACACATATTTGCATGGACCGGGACAACCAAGAAGAACCATCCTCTCTCTGCATGATGGGAGGACTTCTTCCAAAGATGAAGGACAGAAAGCAAATTCAAGAACAAGAATTTGGGAGAGATAAGAAATCTAAGTCAGAGATAGTGATAAAAAGGTATGGCCCTGTGGTATCTGCAGAAGTATTGAGATATTGGGGCTTCTACAACATTCAGAAAACTAAGATCATGGCATCTGGTCCCATCACTTCATGCGAAATAAATGGGGAAACAGTGGAAACTGTCAGACTTTATTTTGGGGGGCTTCAAAATCACTGCAGATGGTGATTGCAGCCATGAAATTAAAAGACACTTACTCCTTGGAAAGAAAGTTATGACCAACCTAGATAACATATTAAAAAGCAGAGACATTACTTTGCCAACAGAAGTCTATCTAGCCAAGGCTATGGTTTTTCCTGTGGTCATGTATGGATGTGAGAGTTAGACTGTGAAGAAAGCTGAGCACCAAGAATTGATGCTTTTGAACTGTGGTGTTGAAGACTCTTGAGAGTCCCTTGGACTTCAAGGAGATCCAACCAGTCCATTCTGAAGGAGATCAGCCCTGGGATTTCTTTGGAGGGAATGATGCTGAAGCTGAAACTCCAGTACTTTGGCCACCTCATGAGAAGAGCTGACTCATTGGAAAAGAACCTGATGCTGGGAGGGATTGGGGGCAGGAGGAGAAGGGGACAACAGAGGATGAGACGGCTGGATGGCATCACGGACTCGATGGACGTGAGTCTGAGGCAACTCCGGGAGCTGGTAATGGACAGAGAGGCCTGGCGTGCTGCGATTCATGGGGTTGCAAAGAGTCAGACATGACTGAGCAACTGAACTGAACTGAACTGAACAAAGTATGAAATAAGGATTTGAGCCAAAGAAATTGGGGGCCAAGAAATTCCAATCATCATCTGTGGTGAGAATATGCCTATGAAAGACTACAGAGAATGAAATACGCCCAAACTATCAAGGGATGGTTGGACAATTAGGATAATCTTTTTTCCTTCATCATTTTTTCCTAAGGTTTCTAAATGGTCAACAAGGAAGATATTTATAATAATAAAATATTAGAAGTGAAAACCACAGGTGCCATGTGTGTGCATTTCTCCCGGTAGGGACTGAATGCATAAGAGAAGAGGACAGTGTCCTCCCCTTTATGGACAGCACATCCCTGCTGCCCAGGTTTAAGCTGGACGGTGACATCCCAGAGCTGGTCTCACTGTCAACACAGCACCTGCGTAGCAATGACATACGCTGAGTCTTATGTAACTCACTCTATCCAAAGCTCGTGAAGCTGATTTAGAGACCTAAGCCCAGGATGGCTAGCGATCCCCCGTGTTACATTCTATAGGATTCCAGCTCAAGGTGCAAGCTGCCAAGGCCTTTTCTGAGTCTGAATCTGTCTCCCACAACATTCACTGACTTTCCATTATTTTGTCCCTGAAAAACGGAGAAATGCACACCGTCCACACCTCGTTTTCTTCCTTGGGTTGTAACATCTAACGCGTAGCACGTTGTATGGAGGCAGGCTGCATTTCGAGCCTGGCGTGTATGAGCTCATTTGGTGCTCACAACATGTACGAGACGGGTGCTCTGAGCGTCCTCATCTGACAGATGAAAAAAACACAAGGCGTTGTTCAATATCGCCTCCAGGATCCCACCAAATAAAGTGACAGAGGCAGGACTCGGCTTCGGCTTGTCGACACCACACTGTCCAGCCACTCAGGTATGCTGGAAGACCTTCTCGGGGCCAGAGAAAGCAGTGCCTCCCAGGGGTGCCCCAGTTAAATGCCCAGCCCAGCTGCAGGTGCCATGCTGGCTTTCCCGCTGGGGGCCCCTGGGCAAGTAACCTCCCACTCTGGTCTGCAGTTTCCTCACCTGTAAAAGGAGGCTGAACATAATACCTACTTTATGGGGCTGTTCTGTTCTCACCCTCGGTCGGTCCGACTCTTTGCAACCCTTTGAACTGTAGCCCTCGGGCTCCTCTGTTCAGGGGATTTTCGGGGCAAGAATACTGGAGTGGGATGCCATTTCCTCCTCCATCGTGGGGCTGTTGGGGGGATGAAATTTGTTAACAAAAGGAAGACACTTAGCAGAATGCCTGGCACTTAAGAAGAGCTCAATTCAGGTTAACTATTATTATTGCTGCTCTTGCGGTGGGGTATAATGAAATACAAAGGAAGGAATGTTTAGCTCTCTCTAACAGGTCTTGCTGCTGCTGCTGCTGCTAAGTCGCGAGGGGAGCTAAAACCTGAGTACTGAAGGAAGGGGCGGTATTGGCTGTAAGCAAGCAATGAAGGAAAAAAGCTCAGGCTTTGGAGCAGCCAAGGCCTAGAGGCAAAAGAGCAGAAACAGCCGAGCATCTTCACTCCCCACGGCCATTTCGCCAGAGTCCACATCTGACCTATACAAACCACCCTAATCGGTGGCCTCTGGGGTGTTCTGGGGTGGAAAGGCAGCAGATGCCTTTTTTGGTGTTAGTTCTGTTTAGCGCTGAAAAAACGCAAACTTCTGCTTCAAAGAGAAAAGGCGTTTGAAAGGCTTATGAAAGGGCTTATGAGCCTTCTTGTACATCAAACATGCCTTACAAAGCAACATTCTGATGAGTTAAATGCAAATGAGTCAGAAACACAAGGATTAAATTTCCCTTGAAATACGCATAGGTTTCAAGATTAAGGGGAAATTGCCTGGCAAAATGTGTTTTGGGTTAAACACTGCAAAGTCGTTCAAGTTGGCTCCTGTCTGCCACTTCCCCTCCCTTTCCAGTGTAAATAACAAAAATAATAATAATAGTATCGACACCACCTGATAGACTTTTAGCTCACTCAGAGCCTATGGGGAGATTTTAGGTAGGGACGTAGGACGTTAACATGTCATGCTAGGCATCGAAACCCATGCTGGGAACTTGGCTGGCACGGCAGAGACTGGCAGCTGTCTATTAGATCAGCCTCTGCCTGCCTCCTCGCTACTAGCTGGCTCCCAGACTGTGTTTCAGCCAATAGAACACGGGCCAAAGCAGACTGTGTCCCTTCTAGGCCTGGCCCATAAAAATCCCATGCAGTTTCTGCTCCCTCTCTTTCTCCAGCTGCCAGCTGGACACTGATGCCCAAGGTGACCTTGGAGGTCACATGTTGAAGATGGCAGAGTCCCCGTCAATTCCATAGCCAAAGGACTTAATATGAACACAAGCTAAAACCTCTGTTGGGACTTCCCTGGTGGTCCAATGGCTGAGAGTCTGCCTGCCAGTGCAGGGGACGCAGGTTCGATCCCTGGTCCAGGAAGATTCCGCACGCCACAGGGCAGCTAAGCCAGAGCACCGCAGCTGCTGAGCCCCTGCTCAAGAGCGCGTGCTCGGCAAGGGAAGCCGCCGCGATGGGAGCCTGGTGCACCTTCGTGATGAGCGGCCCCCAGTTGCCGCAACCAGAGTGGGCAGCCAAGAATTAATAAATCGAATTTGAAAAAAGAAAACCTCTATTGTGTGACTCCATCAAGCTTCAGGACCTCTCAGCACAACAGCAAGTCACCTGAACGAAGACAGAGATAAAAGGCCACTTGGTAGAAGAAGAAAGAATTTGGATCCTAAATCAGGACGCGCGAGTTCTAATCACGGCTTCAGCTGTGCGTGTGGGGCTCTCCGTTTCCCTGCTGGTATCCGTTTTGCTGCTGGTAAAAGGAGATTTGACCAGGTCGTGTGAAGCTTAGCTGAAATGTGTACAATTAAATGATACTAAATAACAAATTTGTTCAACACCTGTTATCTTCCAGGCATTGGGGTTGCAGAGATAAATAAGTCCATGCATTTAGAGTATTAGCATGAAGATAAATGCTTATGATATAAAATAGCAGAAAGTAAAGGCGTAGATGGATAGACAGCTAATGAATGAAACACGGAGTACACCAGCTATGCCTGGGCAAGAGGGGAAATATAAATGAAAGCCAGGAGGAGACAATGACATCTGAACTAGGTTTGGAGGACAGAAGGCAGACAAGGTTCAGATCGATCAGGGCTTTCATCGCGGAAAGTGCTCTTATTTCACAGCTGGAGAAACCAAGGTCCAATGGAGTTAATTAGACGCATAAGACACATAGCTGATCAGTAGCACACTTAGGGGTCACTAACAAGTTTCCCGGAATCTCAGTCTTGGTCAAGATTTTTTTTTTTTTTTAAGTAAAGTTCTCTAGAATAACAACTTTGAGTTTCAAAGGTCTGGATTAGGGCTGCCCCAGCTGATCCCTCTGGCACTAGTCCATACCACCCAATGGTCATCCATTGACAAAACCATCCTCATCACTCTGTTTACTTTTCTCACACTCACAATCTCCCCATCCTTGGCACTTTACAGTGAAAGTAATTTCATATTTAAACCATCAAACCCATGATTCCACTCTGGCTATGATCCAACAGCTTGTTTCCCCACTTTCAGGTCTCATGACACTCGCCATAATACCAACAATGACCTCATCTAGTCATTCATACAAACAGTAGGCAGGACAAACCCAAACAGAGCCTGGGACCTGCCTCTAGGGGCTTTTCAACAGGTGAGCATGCTTAACCCCATATCAGGGAGTACACCACCATGGTGATAGGGTGAGAGAAAATGGCTTAGTCCATTCTGGCTGCCATACAAGCTACCACAGAGCAGATGGCTTTTAAACAAAAAATATATATATTCCTCAGGGTGCTAGAGGCTGCAAGTCTAAGATCAAGGTGCCAGCACGGTCAGGTGAGGACTCTCTTCCAGGTCAAAGACTTCTGATTGCATTCTCACGCCATGGAAAGAGCTGGGAGTTATCTGGCATCCCTTTTGAAAGGGTGCTAATCCCATACATGAGGGTGGAGCCCTAATCACCCCCTAATACCATAACATTGGGCATTAGGACTGTAGTACATGAATTTTAGGGGGATGCAAACATTCAGACCCTAGCAAGAGATGTATTTGTTTTCTAAGGCTGATGTGACAAATTGCCTCAAACTTAGCTGCTTAAACAACACAAATTTATTTGTTCTACAATTCTGTAAGTTGAAGGCCAACAATGGATTGAAATCAAGATATTGGCAAGAGTATTCCTTTCTAGGGCTTCCCAAGTGACGCTAGGGGTAAAGAACCAGCCTGCCAATGCCTGGAGACGTAAGAGATGCAGGCTCTATCCCTGGGTCGGGAAGATCCCCTGGAGGAGGGCATGGCAATTCATTCCAGTATTCTTGCCTGGAGAATCCCACGGACAGAGGAGCCTGACCAACTTCAGTCCACAGGGTCACACAGAGTTGGACATGACTAAAGTGACTAAGCGCTGGGCTGGAAGAAACACAAGCTGGAATCAAGATTGCCGGGAGAAATATCAATACCCTCAGATATGCAGATGACACCACCCTTATGGCAGAAAGTGAAGAGGAACTAAAAAGCCTCTTGATGAAAGTGAAGGAGGAGAGCGAAAAAGTTGGCTTAAAGCTCAACATTCAGAAAACGAAGATCATGGCATCCGGTCCCATCACTTCATGGGAAATAGATGGGGAAACAGTGGAAACAGTGTCAGACTTTATTTTTTTGGGCTCCAAAATCACTGCAGATGGTGACTGCAGCCATGAAATTAAAAGACGCTTACTCCTTGGGAGAAAAGTTATGACCAACCTGGATAGTATATTCAAAAGCAGAGACATTACTTTGCCGAATAAGGTCCGTCTAGTCAAGGCTATGGTTTTTCCAGTAGTCATGTATGGATGTGAGAGTTGGACTGTGAAGAAGGCTGAGTGCCAAAGAATTGATGCTTTTGAACTGTGGTGTTGGAGAAGACTCTTGAGAGTCCCTTGGACTGCAAGGAGATCCAACCAGTCCATTCTAAAGGAGATCAACCCTGGGATTTCTTTGGAAGGAATGATACTAAAGCTGAAACTCCAGTACTTTGGCCACCTCATGCGAAGAGTTGACTCATTGAAAAAGACTGATGCTGGGAGGGATTGGGGGCAGGAGGAAAAGGGGATGACCGAGGATGAGATGGCTGGATGGCATTATGGACTCGATGGACGCGAGTCTGAGTGAACTCCAGGAGTTGGTGATGGACAGGGAGGCCTGGTGTGCTGCGATTCATGGGGTCACAAAGAGTCGGACACGACTGAGCGATTGAACTGAACTGAACTGAAGGGTAGATGATACAACAGAACAAAACATATGTGATGGGAACTGTCCCTAAAATAGTGTCCCTTTAAGTCAAAGGTTAACTTTGGACCAAATCCTTCAGAGTAATGTTCTTTAGACTGCTGGCTTGGCAGATGAGTAAGAGATCTCAGTCTCTTAGGTAACATCTGCCAATGAGAAAGTCCTACCTCGGCAGGAGTGGCTATGAGCCTGTCTCTGCATTTGGGGTCGGGACAGTCAGGCACCAGCTGCTTCTCTGTGCAGATGGGGCAGCCCTGCCCACAGGTAAGGGGAGCCAGGCTTCAGACATCACATCAGGGTTGTGGTCCGTGTCCAGTGACGCACTAATATTGACAGAACTGGATTCTTCTCAAAACTGCAAGGAGGGTCGGGGGCTAGTTGATGATCATCAGACTCCACGCTTCAGTTCAGTTCAATTCAGTCGCTCAGTTGTGTCTGACTCTTTGTGACCCCATGAACCGCAGCACGCCAGGCCTCCCTGTCCATCACCAACTACCGGAGTTCACTCAGACTCACGTCCATCGAGTCCGTGATGCCATCCAGCCATCTCATCCTCTGTCGTCCCCTTCTCTTCCTGCCCCCAATCCCTCCCAGCTTCAGAGTCTTTTCCAATGAGTCAACTCTTCACATGAGGTGGCCAAAGTACTGGAGTTTCAGCTTTAGCATCATTCCTTCCAAAGAAATCCCAGGGCTGATCTACTTTAGAACGGACTGGTTGGATCTTCTTGCAGTCCAAGGGACTCCATGCTTAAAAGAGCTCAAAAAAGACTTTTTAAAAATTTTGGCCATGCCACCCAGCTTGACGGATCTCAGTTCCCTGATCAGGGATCAAACCTGGGTCACAACAGTAAAAGTGCTGAGTCCTATCCTCTAGACAGAGAGATTGGGACAGAAGATCTGAAGCTACGAAAATGTCTCTTATTTTATTAGCCAGAAATTGAAAGTGTTAGTCACTCGGTTGTGTCCAGCTCTTAGCAACCCCATGGACTGTAGCCTGCCAGGCTCCTGTGTCCATAGAATTCTCCAGGCAAGAATACTGGAGTGGATAGATTCCCTTCTGCAGGGAATCTTCTTGACCCAGAGGTCGAACCTGGGTCTCCTGCAATGCAGACAGATTCTTTACTGTCTGAGCCACCAATTAACCTGCTTCAGAGGTAGACTCCATAGAACAGCACAGAGCAGCATGCACCCATGGCCACTCACCACTGCTGCAGCCTGAAGGCTGTGCGCCTCCAGGTCTTTTGATGACTCACCGGTATCAAGGGAAGGATAGAAAAAGAAGGGGGAAAGCTCACATTTATTAAGGTCCTGCTGTGCACTGGGCACTGCTCTCAGCTATTCTATACATCTTTTTCTCACACAGTCCACAAGAAAAGGTATTATTAGCTCCCTTTGCCAGGTAAAGAAAGAGGAAATGTTAACTGACTTGCCAACACAATGGAATGGGGGAGGGGGATGTCGTAGGGAAGGATGAGATTCAATCCAAGTACTTCAGATTTCAAATTCCATGCTTTTTTCCTCCATGTGTGCCTGTGTGCTCAGCTGCTTCAGTTGGGTCTGACTCTTTGCGACCCTATGGACTGTAGCCCACCAGGCTCCTCTTTCCTCTTGACCATGCCAAGTGTGTAAGGCTGTACCTAGTGACTGAAGCAGGAGGGAGGTGGAAGAAACAAAGATTGTGTTTGTCCTTCTTGAGGGAAGGTCTTAATAATGTAGCATGACTGAGCACTTCATTCTGTTGTGAAAGCATCATGGAAATAAATTCATGATCACTTGTATTTTAAGGGTGAAAAACAATGGAAATAGTGACAGACTTTATTTTCTTGGGCTCCAAAATCACTGAAGATGGTGACTGCAGCCATGAAGTTAAACGATGCTTGCTCTTTGGAAGATCTCATCCTGTTGTGAAAGCATCATGGAAATAAATTCATGATCACTTGTATTTTAAGGGTAAAAAACAATGGAAATAGTACAAACTTTATTTTCTTGGGCTCCAAAATCACTGAAGATGGTGACTGCAGCCATGAAGTTAAAAGATGCTTGCTCTTTGGAAGAAAAGCTATGACCAGCTTCAGTTCAGTTCAGTTCATTTCAGTCGCTCAGTCGTGTCCGACTCTCTGCGACCCCATGAATTGCAGCACGCCAGGACTCCCTGTTCATTATCAACTCCCGGAGTTCACTCATACTCATGTCCATCGAGTCAGTGATGCCATCCAGCCATCTCATCCTCTGTTATCCCCTTCTCCTCCTGCCGCCAATCCCTCCCAGTATCAGAGTCTTTTCCAATGAGTCAACTCTTCGCATGAGGTGGCCAAAGTAATGGAGTTTCAGCTTTAGCATCATTCCTTCCAAAGAACACCCAGGGCTGATCTCCTTTAGAATGGACTGGTTGGATCTCCTCGCAGTCCATGGGGCTCTCAAGAGTCTTCTCCAACACCACAGTTCAAAAGCAGCAATTCTTCGGCACTCAGCTTTCTTTCCAGTCCAACTCTCACATCCATACATGACCACAGGAAAAACCATAGCCTTGACTAGACGGACCTTTGTTGGCAAAGTAATGTCTCTGCTTTTGAATATGCTATCCAGTTTG
>SJYX01020587.1:0-14793 GCA_006410675.1 Oreotragus oreotragus | reverse complement strand
AAAAAAAAAAAAAAAAAAGATTTAACATATGTTATGGATATTTACTAAGGAGTCCAAACACTACATGAAACTGTATGCAACATTTTTAGTATGTGTATTTTCTCAAAAACAGCTTCATGATTTTCCTTAGATTTTTGAAATTCTTTATACACAAATGTTAAGAATGAGTGATGCAGATCAAATGGAACAGTGTTCCTTAACTATTTTTCAACCCTGACACACAGTAAAATATAGATTTTACATGATTCCCTAACATGTATGTGCACATGCGCACATACACAACACAAACACACCTGGAACAAAAGTTTCCAAAACAATTCTAACCCTTTCAAATTGCAATGCACTCTGAAACATTTCTAAATATTAAGTAAAAGAGTCAATCCCATCCTGCAGAGTTTCTCACCTCAATAACTACAGCTCCAGGTACTTTATCACAATTAAGGCAAGACTGGTTGGTAATATAGAAATCTCACATACATCATGGCATTCCTGACACCACAACATTCTTGCAGATTATGCTGTCAATCATAATATGCAGCGAGGGCAAGACACCCATTTCCTACGGTGGCCTTGTCACTGAGCAAATCCCAGCAACTATTTATGAGCTGCACAGGCCAAGCTGAGGCTGAGAGACAGGAGACTGAGGACTTAATTGGATCATGTGCAGTATACCTCATTAAATCCCATTCTCTTTCTTTACATGTTAGCATATTCTGGGGAGAAGGCGACCTGCCTTCTTCATGGTCTGGGTATCATAATTATTACCTTAATTAAGAAAAGTTAAGGCTAATCTTCCTTGATTTTTCAATTACAACATAGTGTGCCATTGTTTCTGAGTATACATAGCCTGAGCCTTGGAGGAGTAGCTAGAAGCTTTCTGATGGGAATTCCAGAGCCCTGCAAGCCAATCACAAAAGGCTTTCTATTAATACTTCCTTTTAATATATTAGTGCCTCAGTGTGTGATTTTTGCTTGTTTGTTTGTTTCATTCTTTACCATTTGTGGTTTTTTTCATCGATGAATTAAGATTGGGAGAAACCAAAAAGTGCAAATCAACCTTCCCAATATAGTGAAAGTGGATTTATCATAGTAAATCGGCTTCTACCCCAAATTACTTACTGTATCTCAGGGCCTGAGCTAAATGCCTTATGTTTATAAAAATTCATTCAGTAGGAATATTAGAATTCATAAGGTCTTTTTGTTGTTCAGTTGCTCTGTTGTGTCCGACTTTTGCAACCTCATGGACTGCAGCACACCAGGCTTCCCTGTCTTTCACTATCTCCCAGAGTTTACTCAAACTCATGTCCATTAAGTCCGTAATGTCATCTAACCGTCTCATCTTCTGTCGATTCCTTCTCCTCCTGCCTTCAATCTTTCCTAACATCAGGGTCTTTTCCAGTGAGTCAGCTCTTTGCACCAAGTGGCCAAAGTATTGGAGCTTCAGCTTTGACATCAGTCCTTCCAATGAATATTCAGGACTGACTTCCTTTAGGATTGACTAGTGTGATCTCCATGCTGTCCAAGGGATTCACAAGAGCCTTCTCTAGCACCACAGTTCAAAGACGTCAGTTCTTCGGCGTTCAGCCTGTTTTATTGTCCAGCTTTCACGTGTGTACGTGACTACTGGAAAAACCTAAGCTTTGACTCTAAAGACCTTTGTCAGCAAAGTAGTAATGTCTTCCTTGTCACATTTCATCCCTTATGGGGCTCACGTCCTGGCCTTTGATGTGTGGCTCTGCTGCCTGTGTTGCTGGTGGGCCCAGGGGTGTCTCCTATGTGAACAGTGGTACCTTCTGGCATCACCGCTGTGGCCGTTTACGGGGCCAGGACTCCTCCCACAGCCCACCTGGTTCCTTCAGCTCCATTTTTTGCTGCCCTTCTGGGTGCCACAACCCTGCAGTCTGCCATGGAGGTAGCCCTTTCCTTGCAGAAATAGTGGGAGTCAATCCAGCTCCTGCCTATGGGGGGAGTTCTTCCCCTCCCACTGCTTTCTCTGAGATGTATCCAGGCCTCACTGTCTAAAACATTAATAGAAGAGCTATAAATTGCACTTTCAGCCCTGTTCTCCTAAGGCTGTGTGTGTGTGCGCATGTGTGTGTGTGCACACGCAACAATACTGGATTAAGGATATAATGAAGGCAAAGCCACCCCTTCTACCCCCAGACCAGCAGTTCCCTCTGTCAACAGCAGCTCTTTACTGACTCTGCTGATCTTTCTCATCCTCTGTCAGGTGGCAAGAGTCAGTCCTCCCTTACACACAGCGCCTCGGCTCTCCTGCATGTCGCCACCTGCAGCATCACTCTCAGATTCTTTCAGAACATGGGCATTCCTAATCTCCCACTGGAGTTTTTTCACAAAGAATCTCTCATTCAGGACATAAACAGCTCTTTGCCACAGTCCCCTTTGCCCGGGTTGTCAGATGTTTCTGAGTACTTCTCACACTCAAGCTGGGACTTCATTTCATGAATATGAATTTCTCCCATAATCTTCTGAACTGCTTTGTGACTTGGATTTTCTATGTTCAGTTTAAGGTGGTTTGAAAACCTGAGTCCTATAAGTTTCAGGTGAAACCTGAAATATCCAAATAAAAATGAATAACTCTAAAGGGGACTACTGTAAAGGTCCAGTGGTTAAGACTCCAGGCTATCAACACAGTGGGAGTGAGTTCAATTCCTGGTCAGGGCACTAAGAACCACGTGCAGTGGGGTGTGGCCAAAAAGTGAAAAGAATTGTCAGCTGAGGTTTGCGTCCAGTCTTGATTGGGCCTTGAATACAATGCCCCATTGTATATGACTGAAGACACAGTACATGTTTCACGCATGACAAAGACAAACAAACAGTACTCTCTTTATTGTTTAAATGCCACTGGCCTGTTTAGCTTCCAGGTGTTTGGGGAAATAACTTTCTTCAAGACTGCTACTCTAACTGGCTCTGTGTTTCTGCCCTTTCCCTTAACAGCTGTATTTCCTTCCATTTTATTCGTACTCTGAAGAGTCCCAAATCTATTTCCTAAGCTAAGATTGCCCTCCTGAGCTCCAGAACACAATCTCAGCCACCTAATTGGCATATCCATGAGGAAAGCTAGATGGACATCAAGTTTATATGTCGAGGAGGACTATGCTTATTCTATTTTCTCTTCTTGTTGCAAGTACGTTGCCTCCGTTAGTACCAGTTTTGGTTAATGTCATCCAGTCATCCAATTGCAGAATAGAACCATGATCAAGACTTCTCTCTTTGTTTCCTTACTGTTCCCTTCAAATCAGTCTTAACATTTTGATTTTTTCAAACAGGTCTCCTTTTCTTTAGATTCATTTTACTGCGCTGGCGTCAGTCTCCGTGACTCCGTATTCCTTGCAATCTCTTCCAAGTAAATAACAAAGCACACTCAGTTAATGCCCATGAACTTATCAACAGCCTTCTCTTGGCAGAAAAAGTGAAATATTCATAGGTGTGTCTCATATGCCTATGTTCTATTTGGCACATTATACTAAGTATTTCTGGTACTTAATTGGTCAACATCCATTCTCCTTCTGAATGACAGCATGATTCCTCGTTAGATAAAGTCTGTTGGGATTGTAGTCAGGAGCTTAACACCACGCTTGATAAAGGAATACGCTCAGGAACCAACCTGGATCTACTGAGTATTACTGTCATGAAATCCTCAACAGAGGGAAAAGAAAAGAATAAACAAAGACCTGAAATTAATTGAGTTTCATCCATTGTGTGTGTGTGTGCTTATTCTTGTTCATTTTTTTATTTTTTATTTTTTTGGCCATATCCCATGGCTTATGGGATCCTAGTTCCTAGACCAGGGATCAAAGCTGGGCCCTTGGCCGTGAGAACACAGAATCCCAACCACCAGGGCCACCAGGGAATTCCTAGATTTCATCCATTTTAGATTCAGGCCCTGAGCCCTGAACAAAGTATTTCTGTTATTAGACCATTTCCTCCTTTAGTTTCTTCTCCCTACTTCTCCAGCATTAGCTTGGTTTTTACTTGCTTTACAGCTGATTCTTCAACCTCTTAATTCTATGAGCAAAGAACATCCTTTCTAAAGTTTTGACAGTGTACTCAAAGCTATTGATTAATGAGACCAAACTTGGTTTCTACCACAAAGAAGCATAATCTATCCATCTAAATGTAATGAATATTCTTAAATTAATGCATGGAAAGATGAAAGAAAGTCAGTCAAATTCCTATTTTAACTCCGATTCTCCTTAAATTTGCTGAGACTAAATAATCCCTCTCTTCTCTTCAATTATTCTGCTCCAAACATACTAGATCTCTTATTATTTTTTAAATATACCAATTTTATTACCAACTCAGAAAATTTTTATCTTCTGCCTGAAAAGCTTTACCCGGCATTTTCTCATGGTTCTCTTCTTAGCTTCCAGGGTTGCCATGTATAGCTGTGAAATGGGACGGCTGCATGAAGGCAGTGGGCTGAGAAGTGATGTACTATAGCATCCTGCCCAAACAGGGGGCACTCAGAAACCAGTCCCAGTGCAGGGGTGGGTCCCACAGAGGAAGGCGTATCTTTGGTAGTTTTACTCACAGGCATCATAGGAACCAGCAGAGCTATTCATTCTTTTTCATTATCTACTAAAAATAATGCCTAAAGAGACCTTCTCTGACCACCACTCTATCCAAAATTGTCCCCAGCCCCACGACAATCTCCGCTTCATTTTTTCAAAGTATATATCACCTCTTGCACTTCCATGAAATACTTTGTCTGCTGCCTCCCACTGAACTGTAAATCCACGCAAACAGCTTGTCTGTCATACTCACTGCCATAACCCCAGGATTTAAAACAGTGTCTTTCATAAAGTCGGAGCTTAATAAATACTTACAATAGAATAAGTGATCTGAAATAAGACTTGGATTTAAACCTCAAGTTACTGCTTATTCGGTAAGCCTCTTTAATCTTGATGAATAGCAATTTCAGCAGTAATTAATAAATGTATAGAATATTATAATATATACCAGCTAGAATTAGTGTCAGTTTGTAAGTACTGCAAACTTAAATAATGCAGCACTTTAATTACTTTCTCACACTATATACAAAAATAAACTTTAAATGGATTAAAGACTTAAATAGAAGACCCGAAACCATAAAACTCATTGGAGGAAAACATAGGCAATAAACTCTTTGACATTGGTCTTTGCAATATGTTTTCAGATGTGTCTCCTTAGGCAAGGGAAACAAAAGCAAAAATAAACCAACGGGACTACACAAAACTAAAAAGCTTTTGCATAGCAAAGAAAACTATCAACAAAATGAAAAGGTGACCTACTGCATGGGAGAAGCAATGATTTATCTGACAAGGGGTTAAAATCCAAAATATACAAAGAACTCATACAACTTAACATCCAGAAAAAAAAAAAAAACTGATTAAAAAATGGACAGAGGACTGCATAGATAATTTATAAATACTGCAAACTTTAATAATATACATATATGTGTATATGTACATAGTACTTTTTGTATGTGTACTCTAGCATCATAGAGTTCTTTTTGGAAGTGACTTTCTCCATAAAAATGCCCCAGCTACCACCACCAAATTTGTAATGTGTAATGTGTTACAGCTCTAGGGTGCTTACCTAACTCTCTAAGTTATGTGATATCAACTAGTCAAACCAACACACTCTTCAGGAAAGAAAACTGCCATGGGCATAAAAACTCCCAAGAGCTTCATCTTTAAATACAGCTTTGGGTGTTTCTATGTTTCAGGCTACAATATATTGATTTCTCTTTTTTTTTTTTGCTTATGACATTTCCCTTTATAAAAATGTATGACACTCCTAGTAACATTCTATTAGAATTCACTTTATTAGTTGCTTTTTTTCCCCCACAATGATTAAAATTAGCCTTCCTTTTGAAAATAACTCTTCTAAATCTTGTCAAACCTTCCAATGTCTGATGGTTCTGTCATTAGTCCAGAGTTCTATTAGTTACTTGGGTTTTGCCTATTGCTATATTAGACCCTCGAAATATTGTCAAGCCCAACTAGAGATTCTTCTAATATATAAGGCAACATGAATAAAAAATCCCAAATCTGCTTCTTAGCAGTTGAATGACTCAACGTTCTTCCTGTGAGCCTCATAGCATTGCCTATAAACTGCAGGAAATAAATCACGATGTCTGTGAAAAATGTGGGAGTCCAGTCTCAGGCCCTTCACTGTTGATCAATCAGCCAACTCACTCCAAGGGGTCAAGTGTGGCCGAGTGTTGGTTCATTGGTACAATCATATACATGAGTCCTTAACTCTACAGTATACTCAGCCTCAGAGTCTGTGATTGTCTTACTCTAGAAATAAATTAGAACATTAGTACACCACTACAAGGCATAAGGTGCCTTCTTCAAGTCTGTTCCATTTTCTGGTTAAATTCCAGATAATGGAATTCTAAGACTCTCTTTTCTTTGGTTTTAATAGGAAGCAAAAGTAAAATGGAAAACAAAAAAATGAGTTTTCTTAATCGTAAAGTAACTAGATTTCTGTGTTTTTTATTGGGTGGGGGCAGGATGATATTTTGATGGAGCAGCAACAGGACAGGGAAAGGAAAAAAGGAAAGTTGAAGCTCAGCGTGAGCCCTGAGAATTGCAGTTCTATTTCCACAGAACTGATGAAACTCTATTTGATTTCAACAGAGCAAGAGTTTCTTATAAAAGTCCCTGCATTCAGGAGAAAGAAGAATGAAGGTAAACCCAGGTTTCCTTAATGAAACCACGTGCTCAGTGGCTCAGTCGGGTCTAACATTTTGCGGCCTCACGGACTGTAGTCCACCAGGCTCCTCTGTCCATGGGATTTTCCAGGCAAGATCACCAGCGTGGGTTGCCATTTTCTACTCTAGGGAATGAAACCATGTTGAAGTCTTAAACTCTTTGTGAAGGAGAAATCATCTTTGAAAAGACAAACTATTCCAAAGAATTGCAGATTAAAATATACCATTTTGACAGGAAAAGGCCAAGCTAAGCAAAAGGCCAAAGCTATGCTTCTTTGAACTGAAAGAAAAAGACATTTTTCTAAATACTGTATAAGGGATGATTTTAAGTATGACTTCTACTGCTTCTAAAAGTACTAATCAAAATCAATTTTTGAGTAGAATACTTAAGAGGTCTAGAACTTTTTCTGCCTTAAATTATAGAGCCTTATAATACGTTTAATCTAGAATGAATTAGAGTATCAGTAAAATCATTGAAAGATCAATAATAAAGCTTTAATAATGATGGGGCAGTCTCTTCTATATGTTTCCATGTCCTAAGAATTATTATTAAGGTATATTTCATCTGGATCAAGTTTCAATACTGGACCAGAAATAATAGCCATACTGTTACCATAACTCATTAGAAAAGAGCCTGATGCTGGGAAAGACTGAAGGCAGGAGAAGGGAACAACAGAGGACGAGATGATTGGATGGCATCACCGACTCAACGGAGAGTTTGAGCAAGCTCCGGGAGATGGTGAAGGACAGGGAAGCCTAGTGAACTGTAGTTTGTGGGGTCGCAAAGATTCAGACACAACTGAGCAACTGAAAAACAACCAACACTCAGGATGGTGGAAATGTTCAAAAGGGCCCCTTCTCTTAAAATGCCTGTATACTAGCCGCTGTTTTTAGCAGCTTTACCCTATTAGTGGCATTCAAGCAAGTGAGCTGAAAATGGCCTTTTAGTCCACAATGCTTTTGTGGCAAATTAAAACCACTCCTCACAGAATGAGAAATAAAAGGCATCTCTTTACGTGTTGTACTCAGCAGCCTAATTTGTTTTTTACAGAGCAACATTAATCTGCTTTTCTTTGGTTAGCATCATGCAGTTGGTTGCAAATGCCAATTAGACATGTTGGTTTCATTTGTCAATCTAGGAAAATAAGTAAGAGGGAACAATATTTCTTGGGAAACCTGCATTATTATTAGTGGGACACTCTCACTTTGATAATTCAACTATAATTCTCTCAGAGGGTTGTTTTTTAGAACACTTCACATTTGATGTCCTGCTTCTTCCCCTCATCTGGAATTTCCCCCTTTCAGATCATTTAAGGTCTAAATAAACAGAGCCTGGCGGTGCAGCTGGGGAGTTACCTTATGGGGGAAGGGGCAAGAATGGAAGTGAAGCCTCTAGAACCTTGACCAGTTCTTCAAATTACTCCTGCTTTGCTCACCCATTTGCATAGTGCAAACACCTCTGTGCTACAAAAGTCATACTTTGCCGGTTTTGCCTAGAGGTTTACAACCTTGAACTTCCAGTGTCAGAGAGATTTTAACATCCTCCCTGACAACAGCTGGAATGTACTTTGTGCTTTATCATTCTCGCATTTCTTCCCAGTTGAAAGCTTTGACCTATTTTAGATGTTTGTTTCTCTTTCACTCCCCAATTTCAAACAATTGTCAAATCTTATGAAGTTATGACTAACTGGCTCATTCAGCACTTGATGCGTCAGTACCCAACATGTGTTAGACGCTCTGGGACTCATGAGTCCAGTGATAAAACTAGAAGCTTCTTCCTTCAAAGATCTTCCTCACCGATTCTCCACTCAAATTCTTCGGCCTAAGTTTCAGGCTGTCTGTCTTGTCCCTGGAGCCAATCCAACTCCCTTCAGTACAATATCAACTATCCAGTATCACCTCTAAACACAAACCAATCACATCAATCTACTTAAAATCTCTAAATGCACCTTCAAGCATCTTGGTGTTTTACTCCATTACTTACGTGTGGAGTATTTCACTCTGCAAACATTTATTAGAACTTAAATCACATTAAGCAAAGTGATTGGGATATAAAGAAACATCAGATATGGTCTCTACCCTAATGGACTCCTTTTCTTTAATAAAGGCATGCCAGTAAACAAAAGGCCCCAGAGCAGTGAAAGTGCAGAGAGTATATAAGTAGCCCTTGAGAGAAATCCAAGCTTCCTTTCTACCTGCCAAAGTGTTACCTAACTTTCAAGTACAGGTTGAAAACTTATCAATCTATAAAACTCTGTTAAGATGTCTGGGACATCTCTGGTGGTATATATCAGTCTCCAGGAGCTATGATCAAAAAATTAAATATAATAGGAAAAAAAAAAAACAAACAAGTTATCTTTGCCAGTGGATAAACAAGCAAGTGTGAGCAGTTGGAATTGTTGGGAATTTCTATACTGCTTCTCTATCATTAGTTTCCATTCACTCTTAAGAACATGCAGATAGCCTAGGACTGAACAAGAGGATAATAGTGGAAAGAAATAGGAAAGACCTATCAGTTTAAGACAGTGGGAATTATTCTACTCATTCCATCTC
Organism: Oreotragus oreotragus; assembly: GCA_006410675.1. Classification (NCBI taxonomy): domain Eukaryota; kingdom Metazoa; phylum Chordata; class Mammalia; order Artiodactyla; family Bovidae; genus Oreotragus; species Oreotragus oreotragus. The sequence goes on along the minus strand of SJYX01020587.1, from coordinate 5,516 downwards.
AGGTCTCCTGTCCTGTGGGCTTGTCATGACTTATCCAGGCGTTCAGAACTGTAGGCCTGCCCAAGAAGGTCTTGGCACCAACTCAGAGACAGAAAAAAGATTTCTAGCATTAACTGATCATAGCACTTACTGTAGGCCTTTAACAAACATCATTTTCCTGAATCTTTAAAATAATCCAATGCAATGGTCACATTAAACAGAGAGGCATAGACTGGAGAAAAGAAACTGAGACACAACAAAGAGAAAGAATAAGAATACATACAGCGTCAAAAGAAGAATGCAGACGCGTCAAAAGAAGAATGCAGACGCTCCAAAGTGAGTCTCAGACAGAATTAAAATTACATCTTAAAGGGCAAATAAAATGGAACTGAGTACCATCTAAGTTCTTGACATTATACAAAGCACTAAGAATACAAAATAAGAAAAACAAAGCTTGCCTAAAAAGATGGATCTGGACTTGAATTCCAGCTCCTTTAAAAACTAACTAATGACCTCAGGCACATTGCTTAACATCACATTCCCTAGAGTCAGATTCTTCATCTGTAAAACTGAGACAGCAATACCCCTACCAAAGTTTGTTACTAGAATAAAAGCAAATAACATCCAATTAAAGGTGTCTGTGGTACATGTTGAATAAATTGTGGCTGGTTTCAAAATTTTGATAGATTAATATATTTAGAATGAGACAGAATGTTTTAAAATGGCAAAGATGCCTGTCCACCTTATATAAATATTTGATTCACAAAGTTATCAAGCATAGGAAATGGATAGCAATCACTTCAGTAATCTCTATTTCATTGATTTTGCTTGACTTTGAGGTGAGGTGAAGTCGCTCAGTCGTGTCCGACTCTTTGCGACCCCGTGGACTGTAACCTACTAGGCTTCTCCGTCCATGGGATTCTCCAGGCAAGAATACTGGAGTGGATTGCCATTTCCTTCTCAGGGGATCTTCCCGACCCAGGGATCGAACCCAGGTCTCCCGCATTGGAGGCAGACGCTTTAACCTCTGAGCCACCAGGGAAGCCCTTGCTTGACCTTACACAGGCCAAATATTAGATGCAGAAAACAGATTCTTACTTGGGCTTTTGTAAGTCTTTACCCTTACCAAGATTCTACATAAAGACATAGCCAAGTTCTTGAATAAATCATGAGATTAGAAAAATTCACAAGAAAGCAGAGTTCATTATTCAATAAATTCTTTCCCTTTGGGATAAGTACCATATATATCAGCTATATCCGTGAAGACATCCATCTCATATAACTTTTAATAAAAATTGCCCATGACTGTGTACACCAGGAAAGAGGCCAAATGAAATGCAAAGATTGTTTTGTAATTTCTTGCATCAATGCACCAGAATCTTTTAGAAGCTAGAAACCAAATAGCAAAAAGCAGTTTCCTCCATCTAACAAGAATTCTTTTTTTCAGCTCCTTTAGCCTAGTTCAATATCAAAGAGATTAGGAGTTGAGATAGCAAAATACTGCCATGACCCAAACTCTTATTAAAACCCTCTCTCTCCTTCCTTCCACCACAGCAAATAAAAAATTGCATGCAAGTTATGTTTTAAACCACAAATGTTCATCACAGTTTGAGCCACACAAACGCACTTTGCACCTGGAGTGATGACCATTTTTACTGCAGTAGGCTTGACTCTCTTCCCTACAGAAACTTTGAGTACAAAATATATAACTCAGAATTCCACACACAGCATCAGAGTGTATCTAACGGTGCAGGGCATTTCCTATTTATTGAGTAATAGTTCCAAAAAAGTAACCTTCTGGACTCCAATCTCAATGAACTTCAAACAAATGGGTTTTAACTGAAAGGAACAAAAAAACAAAACAAAACAAAAAAACCTGAAGCTTAGGATAAAAAATTCTGGTGGAAGACTAAATATATAACATAATGGCACCATAACTTCAGGAAATATTACCTAAATACTTGTTAAATAGAAAGGAGATGTTTACAAGGGAAAGGTAATTTAAATGTAACTAACACTTTTTAAGGGCTACATTATTCTATTTAATTATCATAATAATTCTATGGAATAATTTCTGTTCATGTTTTTTCATAGAAAGGGAAAATTGAGGACAAAAACACTAAGTTTCCCAGTCCTACACAGATAAATTATTAGAGGCAAAACAGGGATTCTGACTTTTATAAATTTTCACTTTATTTAGATATTATATAAAGAAATGACCCTATTCTTGATTAAATCATAAGACTAGATAAATTAACAAATTATATATTTTAATATTCTTTTTTTGTGTGGCTTTTTTGTACAAACTGGATAAATGATTAACACAAAAATATACAGGGCATAAGACCTACTCTGAATTTCCAAGTGCTTGGTCACAAATAAGATGATCTCAAACGTAAGTCAGATTTGGCTTATAGTGTTAATTTTGGTTAGGGGACTTTCTGCTTAGGCCTCTTGCTTGAATTTGCAAAATTCAGTAAAAATTTTGTAAATTTTTAAAAGAGAGGGTTAACTTAGATAAGGAAGGATTGGACGACAGCAGTTTTGTCTTCAGAGCATTAATCCAAAGTCAAAGACCCAGGACCAAATATTCCTCAACTAGTTATTAGTAATAAAGTTACTACCTATAAGTTTCGGTTTCCTCCTTTGGACAATAAAATGACAGTAAAGATGAGCTCATAGTATTGTTGTAGAAATCAAATGAGAAAATTTATAGACATTTTTAAGGAGAGTCCCTCATAGACAGCACACACTCAGTGAATGTTAGCTTATACTTTGAATGGATGGTGGTTTAGTCGCTAAGTTATGTCTGACTCTTGCGACCCCATGGACTGTAGCTTGCCAGGCTCCTCTGTCCATCGGTTTCTCCAGGCAAGAATATTGAAGTGGGGTGCTATTTTCTTCCCCGGGGATCTTTCCGACCCAGGAATCAAACCTGGGTCTCCTGCACTGCAGGCAGATTCTTTACTGACTGAGCTACAAGTGAAGCCCACTTTTGAATGGAATCTGCATGCTATCTCAATTCTGAGACTTTTTTGAGTCTATACTCGATGTTCTTACTCATTATGGTCGAGGTTTCCAGAAGAAATAAAAGTAAGCCAGTAACTCTGAAGCTATGATTGAGTCTACCTCACCATTAACCCACTCCAGTACTCTTGCCTGGAAAATCCCATGGACAGAGAAGCCTGGTAGACTACAGTCCATGGGCTCGCAAAGAGTCGGACACGACTGAGNTACTCGATGTTCTTACTCATTATGGTCGAGGTTTCCAGAAGAAATAAAAGTAAGCCAGTAACTCTGAAGCTATGATTGAGTCTACCTCACCATTAACCCACTCCAGTACTCTTGCCTGGAAAATCCCATGGACAGAGAAGCCTGGTAGACTACAGTCCATGGGCTCGCAAAGAGTCGGACACGACTGAGCAACTTCACCCCCCTCACCCTCACCATTAACCACTCCAGTTTCAGCAGATATCTTAGAAGCACTTTTGCAGAGAAGAAATAAATGGCAAGATAGACATAAAAAAGATCTGCAAAAGAGGTAAAAGCAGAAGCTTTACCTGTATGTGAAGGTGCTGGTGTTACCTTGCACCAAGGATTGAAGGCAGGCCAGGTGTGAAAGTGTGATTGTAATAATGTCAGGTGAAGGTGCTCCTAAAGATTAGCACAGATACCAGAGGAAATGACAGCTCTCTTTGGTGAACTGAGAATGACCTGGCTCTTTGGAAGATAATTTAAAATACGCAGTAAATACTTTTGAATGTGAAAAATAGCTCAAAAATGAGACGCAGGTTATCCAGCACACCGTGGATCATATCTGGTCATCAGAAACTCATCTGAGCTAACAAGCATAAAAGGACACCTCTCTTTAAGTCCATTTTCTTGGTGAGGCTCTGTACTCTCCCAGAACTTGATGTTTCTTTCATAATCTTCCCCAAATTACAGTCTTTTAATGAATACTATTTTTTCTCAGAATAATATAAGTTCCATGAGGTCCAGGATCATGCCTCCTTTCATCGTTATTAGCATGAATTAAGGGCATTTTCATTTCTTAAGTATCCCAAGTTAAAAATCACATCAAATTCTCAGTTATCAAACTTATGAAGAAGCACTACATACAGAATTAATAAAAGCCTACAGTAAATGCCTATAGTAATATTCCTTTTTATCTTAGATAAATGCCAGAAAATCTCCTCTTCCCTCTTTGAAAACAAATCTTCCAAAATATAGAGGTGACCACTCTCTGACTCCTAGCATTAGATTAGATCTGCCTGACACTGAACTTCATGTAACAAAATTAAACCATATGTATTCAGGGTAATCAGATCACACTTGGAGAACTGCTGTGGTAGATATATAAATATCTTTACAGACATCAGCAAAGGATTAACAAAGTTGGTGTATATTTTTCATATCCACTTGTAATTTGTGTTACATAAATTTTTTTATGTATGTGTGTCCATATTTTTGCCAGAATTTGATTTTTCCAGTGTTTTCTATATCTTCTAGTGAGTGTGAAATGGCATTTCTTTGTGTATCAGTATTGTTCTAATGACTAATGATGCAGAGTGCATTTTATTGAGTTTAATGGCTATTTCAACCTCTTCTTTCATAAATGTTTATTCAAGTTTTTGCATTTTTTTAAGTTGGGTTGCATTTTTTATTATTAACTTGCATGAGGTTTTAAAAATGTATTCTGGATATAGTCTTTTTTTTTTCTTTCACCACTCTGGGAGGCTTGCAGGATCTCAGTTCCCAGATCAGGAATTGANAATGTTTATTCAAGTTTTTGCATTTTTTTTAAGTTGGGTTGCATTTTTTATTATTAACTTGCATGAGGTTTTAAAAATGTATTCTGGATATAGTCTTTTTTTTTTCTTTCACCACTCTGGGAGGCTTGCAGGATCTCAGTTCCCAGATCAGGAATTGAACCCAGGCCTGGGAGGCTTGCAGGATCTCAGTTCCCAGATCAGGAATTGAACCCAGGCCACAACAGGGAAAGACTGCTCAGGTGGCACTAGTGGTAAGAATTCACTTGCCAATGCAGGAGACATAAGAGATGCGAGTTTGATCCCTGACCCAGGAAGATCCTCTGGAAAAGGAAATGGCAACCTGCTCCAGCATTCTTGCCTGGAAAATCCCACAGATAGAGGAGCCTGGCGAGCTAGAGTTCATGGGGTCTCAAAGAGTCAGACATAACTTAGCAGCTTAGCACATGGCAGAGAAAGTGCCTAATTCTAACCACTAGGCAACCAGGGAACTTCCCGGATATAATCTTTTATAGAAGCATGTATTGAAAATATTTTCTTCCAGTCTGCTTTGGTTGTTCATTTTCTTAATGCTGCTTTTGATAAACAGAACATTTTCATTTTGATAGTTTATTATTTTTTCCTTTTATGCCTGTGCTTGTTATATCCTAATTATTAAAGCTTTGCCTGTCTGAAGGCTATAAAGATGATCTTTTATGCTGGCTTCCCTGGTGGCTCAGAGGTTAAAGCGTCTGCCTCCAATGTGGGAGACCCAGGTTCGATCCCTGG
>SJYX01020586.1:0-11420 GCA_006410675.1 Oreotragus oreotragus | reverse complement strand
TTTTTTTTTTTTTGGCCGTGACATGTGGCACGCAGGATCTTAGTTCCCCAACCAGGGATTGAACCCGCACTCCCTGCAGTGGAAGCACAGAGTCCTATCCACTGGACTGCCAGAGAGTTCCCTCCAAGGTCATGTTCTTAATTATTCTGCAGCACTTCCTCTCCAAGCCTAGTCACTTCCAACTACATCTTCTGCATTCCTGATTCTCCAGCCCCTGGAGAGCACTCTCATTTTGCCATGCCCTTTCATGTTGTCCCCTCAAGCTAAAGGTCCCTTCTCCCATGCAACAGGATTAATTTTATAAGGTCCAGAGGATTCTCCTTCCTCTAAGATAGCATTCCCACCACTACCTGTGCAAGGGAACTTCTGCCGAGACCCAGAGCACACGCTCACACCTTCATTCAGTGTCCATTACGTGTTGCCATGGGGACAGCCAGTGGGAGGACTGTGCCAGTCTATCTTTCCTGATCATTTTCACTAAGGGCAACTGAGTATCTGGTTGGTGGGAATGCGAGAGGGAACTGAGCCGTGCAGCCCAGCCTTATCCTTCCCTCTGTTTCCAGGGCCGCCTTGCCAGAGGGAAGTGGTCCATGTGCTGCAGAGCAACTTAAGCCCGTGTGCCACAACTACTGAAACCCGTGTGCCCTAGAGCCTGCACTTCGCAATGGAGAGTCGCTCCCACACTGCCACCACACAGCAGCAAAGACCCAGCACAGCCAAAAATTAACAAATAAACTTACATTTAAAAAAAAAAGGATACACTGAGAGTGCTATTAGCCACATTCTCTAAACACCTTTATTAGCCCTGGAACTGATATCTTGGTCTCCACTTGCCTGACTCTTGGTCTTATTTTTCAATTAATGCCCAACTCAGAAGGCATTTAAGTGGTACACTTACCACACACACCTCCACCCTGACAACCAGGGTCACTTTCAGTGAAGGATGAAGCAACATGCCCACAGAAGGACTGGTCAGGGTTGGTCTGTGGCACAGATACACCATCTCTGGGGGTACGAGCAGTGATCACTACAAGGCAGCCCCATGGCAGCCTGGGGTGACATGCCCCCATCCACAGGGTGCCTTCTCTCTGGGAGCCTGGCTCCCCAGCCACCTGCGGATGACCTTATAATTCACTTTCCCAGCTGTGGTCATGCCAGGAAGGTGGTGTGGGAAAACAGGCATTCATAGTAGCCACTGGATGACATCGGCCAAAGCAAATAAGTCTGTTGGTGTCTGGTTTATAGCCCAGCCCTGTCAGTCTAGTCAGCATGAATCAGACCCCAGGCCACAAGGAGCCTCCGATGAATGGAAGATGAGGGTGTCCGACCCGGCCCACGGACCTCCACATCACCCTCACCTCTGTCCTCTCCCCGGTCCACACCCACCTGTCCCGGGGCAGGCAGAACTCTGTCTCACTGACAGGAGCCTCTGGTGCAGGGCCGGGGGCGTGTTTCCTCAGCCCAGCACACACCGTTCAAAGGCAGCTACCCTCTCGGGTTCCTCTCAAGGCAGAGAAAATGGACACACACACACACACACGTGCACACAGCTTTAGGCCCCGGGAAGAACAGATGGATATCAAGTCATTTCACCACCTGGACCTGACGGTAGACAGATTCAGAGACATGCTGCAATGCAGCTCCAGCCTGAATACTTTCAAAAGCCTGATCTCAAAGATCATCCCATAAAAAACAGAACCAGTGAGAAGCTGGTGTTGAAGCTGGGTTTTGGGTAAGCAGATTCATTAAACTATTCCTTCCACTTGTATGTATGTTTGAGGCTTTTTTTTAAAACAACACAAGTTTGCTTATTTCTTTAATCCACCACTTAGGGATCTAGACTTTTCCAGAGAGTGACACCAGATTCGGAGCCAACAGAACTGAGATATGAACCTAAGTTCCTGACAGTGCAGACGGTGCTCCTTCCGCAGGGCCGTTCAGCCTCCCTGAAAGTCCTCACATCTGAGCAAACTCTCACCCACCACTGTCCAGACCCTTACTGTCTCTCGTCTGGATTTCCAAAGCTGTTTCCCTCAACTTCCTGCTTCTAGTTCACCCTTCTTCAACCATCTTTCCCGGAGAAGGCAGGGTAAGTTTCCCGAAGCTCCTGACGTTCGTCTGCTCCCAGCCCCTCGTGGCTCTCCAGTGTCTCAGAACAAAGCTGCCTGCTGCAGCTCTGCCACCAAAGCGCTCAGGAACGCGCCACCTCCCCAGCCGCGCTTCTCACCGTGGTCTCCATCACTNACCATCTTTCCCGGAGAAGGCAGGGTAAGTTTCCCGAAGCTCCTGACGTTCGTCTGCTCCCAGCCCCTCGTGGCTCTCCAGTGTCTCAGAACAAAGCTGCCTGCTGCAGCTCTGCCACCAAAGCGCTCAGGAACGCGCCACCTCCCCAGCCGCGCTTCTCACCGTGGTCTCCATCACTTGCTGCTCTTCAGTCACGCGGTCACGTCCAACTCTTTTGTGACCCCACGGACTGTGGTCCATCCAACCAGCTCCTCTGTCCATGGGATCTTCCTGGCAAGAATACTGGGGTGGGTTGCCATTTCCTTCTCCAGGGGATCCTCCCAGACCCAGGGATCAAACCTGCATCGGCAGGAGGATTCTTTACCACTGAGAATCCTCTCAGTCACTTCCTAATCCCTCGATACAGAACGGTTTTCCTGTTCCTCTATTTCCTCTGTTTGGGACGCTTTTCTTCACCTGTACTTTCAAAACTCACCCATTCTAAGTCTTTATACAAATGCACCAACCTGAAGAACCCTTTCCTGACACCCCTCCCTCGGGGCCCCAAGGTGCTACCTGCCTCCACTCTGCTCCTGACACACTTGCACTCCCCTTTATCATCTCCCTTCCAGCTCTATTTATATGATTTCTCAATATATCTGGCACCCCTTCCAAATTAAGATGCTTGAGAGCAAAGAAGATGTGCTATTCACTTGTCTCCTCAGAGAACCACAACCAGTATCCACTTCCTTACTTTCACCACACCTGAAGCCCCTCTCTCTGTGGTCTGATACTCAGAGGCAAAAGCAGCTCTGCCAGACGAGGAACCTGGCCAGGGCTGGTGTTGGCGTGAGCTAACTGATGATGCAATTATAGTCACAAAGCACCAGTGGGAGAAGAAGATGTAACTTCCCTTAATGGATGATAAAACCAGGCATTTCTCCTGATTCCATTATTTGAGAGTGCTAAGCAACAAGGAAATAAACAGATCTGAATTGGCAAGTTTGCCCTATCATCTAGAGTTTCGAGGCCTCATGCATAACTTTCGCCTTCAGCCAGCTACCTCCTACGAGCCTCCCAAGCTGCCTGGGGAGGAGTACAGGCCCCAGAATTTTGGCAGGCTCCTGGTAAATACTAATTGAATTAATCAACATTTATTCTGTATTTTGAACCTTCATTTCAACATGTGTTAAAGAGTTTAGTTTTGAAACAATGCAATAGCTTTCCTTTTGTATATAAAAAGTTTAAACCAGTAGGAGACAACCAAAGATTTCCTTAAAGACAGGATGTGTGCACCAGCAACAGCCTGGCTCCTGCCTCGGTCAGCGGAGAAGGGGGCTCTCTCTGTAGGCTCAGCTAGAGAATGTTAGTGGAGGATTAGCAACTCTGTCTTCCCTGGAGGTCTGATGGGACATGGAAATTGGGTGAAGCTACCATGCAGAACCCACTGCTGCCAGAGAGAATATAGGGAATGGTTTGGCCTGGACTGTTCTCGGCCGAGCCTTTGGATGAAGCCAATCACACTTCCTCCACTAGCTGGGCCAAGTCTACCTGCCTCCTCTGGTCCCTTGGCAGGACTGGCAGTGATGCCTCTCCAGCCCTCATCATGACACCTGGCCTTGTTCACTGAGAATCTGGGAAACACCCTGTTACTGGGGACACCCTGGATTGTGTCCCCCTCTCCCAAACTCAGATGTTTAAGTCCTAACCCCTAGGACCTCAGAATGTGACTGTATTTAGAAATAAGATCTCTAAAGGGGTAATTAAGTTAAAATGACATGATTAGGGTGAGCCCTAATCCAATATGGCTGGTGTCCTTATGAGGATGCAGATGGGTACTGAGGGAAGACCTCGTGAAGACACATGGAGGAGATGACCATTCACAAGCTGGAGTGGGGCCTCGGAAGAGACCATCTTGCCGACTCCTTGATCTTGGACTCCTAGCTTCCAGAATCACAAGAAGAAAAAGTTCTCCTGCTTAACCCACCTAGTCTGTGGTTATTTTGTTAAGGCAGCCCTAACAAACTGACACACTCCCCGCTCTGATCTGGGAAGCATGCTGGGCAAAGCTACGGGAAGAAGGCAGTCTCCTCTCCAGAGACATGGGTTTCTGTTCTCATCCACTGGTTTTCTCTACCCTCTCAGTCGAAGAGAGATGGCTTTGTATCTCCAGACCTTAAACAACATCCAGGTAAGGACAGTTACTAGCAGTCCTTTCTCTCTTTTCTTTGTAAGTCACCTCTGAGTCAAGTCATGCCTGGGGACGAAGACCATTCAGTGAGACCACTGGTATGTTGTAGGTAGGAAACCCAAAGACCTCACAGCTTGACCACCTGTCAAGCTGCATTCAAGGAGCCAGGAGCCCTGAGCCCAGCCCTTTTCTCTTCAAGGCAATTCAACAATCCAGTGTTTGATGGGTGAAGGGAGGGGCTAAGCCAGTCCCCTTAACCTCAGCTCACCAGTCACAAGACACTTGCCACTCAGATCATTTCCCTCCCTTAAGGGCACTTAGGCCAGAGTGGCTCAGGGACTTTCCTAAGAAAAGCCATCCAGGAATCCCCCATTTGCACACACACTCACAGGCCAGCCAGCTGGGGACTGCCCTGCACAAGGTGTCACCTCCCTGGGCATCCATGAGGTCTGGCTCCTGGAAGTCTATCAGTCTGATGGCAGGAGAGGAAGCACCTATAAGAGCTCCGGGGGGCCTCTCTTCCATCTTTCTCAACCGTTCTTCTTCATCAAGCAGGGCCATTACTTCCCCATGGGAGACACCCAAAAAGTTCCTCCGTCTCAAAGTGGAAGGTGTGGAAGCCTGTGTGTTGTAAAGTGGCCACAGAAGGAGAAGGCAGTCCTGACACCAGAGGCCTAGCGCCCAGCCCAATACAGGCTCCAGGTCTCTGCAGCTCCTTCCTCCTTCACCTAAAGCAGCAGAGCACAATGCAGCAGAGTCCGGGCTTTGGAGTCAGACCAACCTGGGGTTAAATCCTGGCCCTACTACTTACAGCTGGGCTAGTCTCTGACCTTGGGTAACACAGATTAACCTCTAGGTCACTGTGTACTGGAGGTATTACCATCTGTCTCACACAGGGCTGGTCAGAGGGTTAGGAGGGGGCTCAGTCAACCAGCTGGCTCAGAGCCTGGCCCCTCTTGGAGACTGTGTCCCCACTGCACTGTTAGCCAAGACTCCTTAGCAGGGCCTAAATGTTGGGATCCGGAAAAAATACATATGCAACATTGACTCCCTTTAGGAAACTGCCAAATCTCCTGAGGCCAGCCTGCAATTAATTAGGGGGACCCTGGGGTACAACAGCACACATGCTCTGGGCTTTCTAATCACTCTAGCAGGGCCTTCAGAAGGTAAGATTCTTATTGATGACATGCGCCTTCCTCAGCCATTCTGCCAGTCCCACTCAGCACTCAGCTTAGGGAGGGGGAGAGGAAGAGTTTATGATGCTCAAGGGCCATCTGGAGGCAGGCACCTGTCGGAGAAGTCACAGCTGAGGAGATGGACCTGGGGGATCCCAAACACGGAGGCTGAATTCCAGGGGTTAAGGAAAGACCAAATTCTGACCATATGCATGGAGCTGGAGGTCCCCAGCCCTGGGCACTGATATCGGGCAAGCCCTTAGTAACTCAGAGATGGCCTTGCAAGGAGACAGCCAACTTGTATTGGTGTCCCAGAGAGGCCCACGATTGCTCCCAGTGGACATGGCACTCTCACAGACACCTAGAGTCAAACAGGCAACACTCCCAAGTCACTAAGGAATGGTTTCCACACACGTGTGTAACAGGGATGCAATGAGACGCATGCTTCATGTGGCCTGTAGAATCCTCCTGTGAATGTCATTCCTCGCTTGATTGTAACCAAGCTTATTCGAAATTCTTTCAAGAGTTCCCTGGTGGCCTAGTGGTTAGGATTCCAGGCTTTCACTGCTGGGACCCAGGTTTAATCCCTGGTCTGAGAACCGAGACCCTGCAAACTGCACGGTATGGCCAAAAAAATTAAAAGTAAACTTTTCTTTGAAAGGTAAGTAATCAAGACATATGAGGCCTGATTTCTGACCCTGGAGCAGCCCCTAACAGTTTCCCAAGTGCTCAGGATGAGCAGACAGGACATGAAGGTAGAGCGCTGTCCCCCCAAGTGCCCTGTTAACGTGAGATCCCAAGACACTGCAGCCCACATACACCCTCCTTAGCACATCAGCCTTCTTAGGCAGTCTTCTCTGGCTTCCTCCCAGGCTGAGGGAAACCTTCCAGTTAGAAGCCTGAAGGACTCCAGGACTGCCCTGAGGACAAAAGCTGGGTGTGGCTGCCAGGGCTGGGTCTGGGTAAAAAGCTCCCGGAGGGAGGCCGAACTGAACAGGAGAGGCCCCGTGTAAGCCTGACTGATCGGCGCTGAGGACGGCAGACTCCACAGGACGCAGGATAAGAAAGAGCTCCCAACTGCAGCAGGCAGCCACCAGCAGCGCCCATCTGCTCAGACCCTGAACACGACACTATGGGAACAGTGCGAGCAATGCTCTCCCTTCATGCAGGTATCCCAGTGCCCACTCCACACCCCTGCACGGGCAGGCTCCCAGCAACCGCTTCCAGAACAGTCGGCCTCTCCTCTCCACCTCCACACCTCCACCTAGGCTACCACCCAGGTTTCTCTCTCACCCTCACCCCACTCTTTCAACCCACCATCTTGCTTAACATCCCTTGACAGCTGACACCATAGGGGTCCTAACAGGTGGGGTATAAGGAACTCGTTGCTAATGATAAGGCAGCTAAAGTCAAGAATCTTTTTGAATAAATTAGAAAAGATTCTGGCTTACCTTGGATTATATTTTGAGTGGGAGAGAAAATAGAGGAATTCAGCCAGGAAATCAGCAAGTGCCAATAGCGCTTAGGAAACATCCGTTTCTGTGACACCATGTACAACTGTGCGACCTCCTGCTATTTTAGAAATTTAATTTATAAATGTGTGTGTGCATGCAAGCATGTGCATATATTATGTTGGGGCCAGTATACATCACAGTAACCTGGCCCTGTCGGCCAAGTGCTTCTAACAGGCTAATGCCGCCTGACCACCTTCCTGCCTCACCATGAAGAGCTGATCTTCCTGATAAACCAAAGACTCTGAATAATCTGAACTCTCAATGAGGTGGCACAATACAGTGGAAAGATCACGGGTTTGAGGATCAGGTAGATTGGGCATCAGTCTTATTTCAGCCACTCGTCAGCCAGGGAACTGTGGGAAAGTCACTTATCCTGAGTCAGTGTCCTCCTCAGCTAGAGCCCTGACAGGCTCCTGTGAGATGTAAGTGAGCACAAGTGATGCACGCTTAGTAAATGACAGTCTCCAGTCCCCAGATCCCTCACTAATCTCCCTCACTCCTCCAGCTCTAGCCAAACCAAACCACTGGCTGTTTTCCACACAGGCCCCTTAAATCACCATCCATGCCTTTCTTTGTACATCGCCTTTCCCTCTGCTAGAAATGCCCTCCTTTACCTCCATAGAAAGGGGTGTCTCTGGTCCAACCTTCCTTCAAGACACACCCCAAATGCCCTCTCCTTGGCAAGCCAGGTGCCCCAACCCCTCTTTTCTCTTGAGCATCCAGTGTGCTTTCTCTGCGGTTATTACTGTCTACTTGGAGTGGGGGTACATTCCTTAAATTCCATTCAGGCAGGGGACATGTTCTTACTCATCTTGTGTTCCCACCATAACAGTTCTCCACATGGAAGATGATTTTTAAAAAAATCATAAAAATGACTGAAATAATAAATGAGGTCAAAGTTTATTGACCCTAGGATACTTAGGAATTATGTTCCATCTCTGCAGCTAAAGGAGTTTTCCTAGATCCAGTGGGACGATGCTCATTTGGGGGCCTCCTTGGCCTCCTACCAGCCTTACCAGGCTCCCCTCCCTGCCACCCTGCCTGGGACTGTGTGCTCATCAGGCATCCACGTTGCTTAACCACAGCACTCTCCATCATCCCACCACATGTCCCACCCAAAACCTCAGCCTACATCAAGAAGGGCCTGCTCCCCACAGCCCTTCCCTGCCTCCTCTCGAGGCTGGGAGCTGGCTCTGTGGCCCAGGCTGCAGACAGTAGATCAGAATTCCCAGTGTTGTGCCCACGGCCCTTCTGGACCTTTCCCTTCTACACCCCCCGTTCCCTCCAGGATGCAACGAGCTCAGTTGTCTCAGACCCTGTGGCCCTGGTCCTCTAGGTACCAGGACTCTGTGTTCGCAAAACCTTCAAGGAAGTGCCCATGAGTCTGTAAGACCCCAGTCAGGTGGTCAGGCCAAGGCATCAGCAGGGAATACACGTAGTGCAATCACATTGGGATCATGGCCTCAAAAGTTCATCCCACAAAGGCACATCCTCAGAGTCTTTCCAGTCTCCCAACTCCTGCACTGGGTGGGACTTCATCCTATGACCTGGGATGGAGAAGCTTCTTCACAGCTTCACGGCCACCCTTCCCCAGCCTTCCACCCTGGTTCCCCACCATCTACAGTGGCTGCAAGTCACTGCTTCTCTGCTCAGAAGACTCCATTCATCCCTCCAGATCCTACAGCACTTTTAGTAAGACCTCCAACATTTCAGCAAAGTCTGCCTCCTCTGTTATTTTACGAATTCCTCTCTAGTCAATACTGGCTGGACAATACCCTCTACAGGTAGATTCCAATACATGCTCTAAAACAGTCACCTGGCCCTAGAGAGAAGCTTGAGTTATTTGGAATTTCTTGCATCATGTCAAACTGAAACCTGCCTCTTCTGGAATCCTCTCTACCGCCACCAGCGTGACTCCTCAGTCCTGCTCTCTGAGTAACACAGAAGATGGCAGCTGAAACTCACCATCACAGCTCTTGTATTTCCTGTCTGTCCCAGAACCTTACAGGGCTTACAAGACAGGGATTCCAGTTTTGATGCAGTAAGGGGCTCTCCTCTACTGCTCCCGAAGTGTGGTGCCCAGGGTACCACCTCCAGGTGTGGCCTGCCTTGGCCATTTCAGGGAAAAATAGGACGACCCTCTCCGCAGCAAGGTCTAAAGCCAGGACTTCTATTAACGCAGGCAAGCTAAGCCAAGTTGTGTGGGCTTTTCCACGAGGCTGGGTAGAAAATGCACGAACTGATTTTGGGAGCCTAAGGGCAGGACTTTGCCTTTACCCCACCATGTCCCATCGAGCTGGTTTGAGCTTTGAGCTCTGTTTGTTGTCCTTGTCCTGCACGTTGGTGACTGGCCATCAGCAATCAGCCTGTCCCCTCACCCTGCCACGGACTCTTGCCTCCTGGACCACCTGCTCACCTCCACTGTAGGGGTTACACCTGGAGGCCCAGACGATACTNTGAGCTTTGAGCTCTGTTTGTTGTCCTTTTCCTGCACGTTGGTGACTGGCCATCAGCAATCAGCCTGTCCCCTCACCCTGCCACGGACTCTTGCCTCCTGGACCACCTGCTCACCTCCACTGTAGGGGTTACACCTGGAGGCCCAGACGATACTACTCGCCCCCTGAAATTTCACTAAAAACCCTCTGGGTGATGGACCCCACTCCTCTTGACAAAGTCTATTTGCCAGGCTTCCTGAGCCGAGGAGGCTAATAATGCCACTTAGTACTTATGATGAGCCAAACACTGTAGCCAACATTTAATAACGCGTCATCATCTCACAACACCCAAATGAAATCCACCTATTATTGTTCCCATAAGACAGGTGAGGAATTTCAAGCTCAGAAATTTCAAGCTCAAAGGAACAACAGCAGGTCTGAGGAGAGCCAGGATTTAAATGAAGGACTGTCTGAGCTGGCAAAGCCTTCAGAGACGAGATAAGCCAAGTCCCCAGGGTGGCGGACACCCGCCGCCCGCCGTACCCTTGTCAAGGGGTGGGTGAGGAGTCAGTTTTCTCATCTCCAGCAGCAGGGCAACACCTCTGTCAGAGGCTTTGTGCAGCTCCAGTGAGCCACGCAGTGAAAACCTAGCTGGCCGCGCAGGGCAGTGGTGCCTGCTGTTACTGGGAGAGCGGCATTGCATCGAAGAACCAGATGTCTTGGCTGGTTGCAGGAAGAGCTTATGTAATAAAACTTTCTCATGACAAGCAGCAGAGATCAGGTGTCAGAGCCAAGAACTACTCCTCTGCTTTGGTAAAATGTCGAATTAAAAGAATCCTCCTTTCTCATCCGAATTTGAGTTCTAACTTCTCCCTGCCGCTGCCCTACACTAACCCTCATTCCCTCAGCCCCTCTCCCAGTTATTTACTGAATTTGGAGTTTGAGACCACACATCCCAGGATCCCATCCAGCTCAGCATCTGCCTCCTCCTTTCGCTCTCAGAAGTGTCCCAGTTTGGACAATAAATTAAATTGAATATTCTGGAAACTTACACACACACACTTTCCTTCCCTGGCACCTGTTCCCCTCGCATAAATGGGAATAACACTGCCTGCCTCAGGAGACTAGCCCTTTGTAAAACCCACCAAAGCCAGAAGTTCCCCTCTGCCTTCCCTCTGGAGGCAGCTTTCTGAGGTCAGTCTACATACAGCTCTGTTTCATCCAGGAAGCAGTTCAGTGTCAAGCTAGAAACCTCTGCAGTTCATGCAGAATCTCTGGTTTGGGGAAACAGAGCCTGTTGCGGGAAGGAAACCGTTGCCCTGAAGAGAGAGGTGTCACGTGTGCATGCAAGGAACAAAAGCAACCTGTTCTTGGTCTTCCAAACCTGAGCTGTGGCTCTGCCCTCCTCTGCTCCCTTAGTCCCTACAGCAGACCCCCTGGCTCCTACACAACTCTTTCTCTCTCACATACACACCCATACTGTCAACACAAGGAGTTCCTTCTGGTGGGCTCTCTGGACCTTTC
This sequence comes from Oreotragus oreotragus, assembly GCA_006410675.1. Taxonomy (NCBI): domain Eukaryota; kingdom Metazoa; phylum Chordata; class Mammalia; order Artiodactyla; family Bovidae; genus Oreotragus; species Oreotragus oreotragus. Next base: position 358 of record SJYX01020586.1, on the reverse strand, counting down.
TATCAGGAGCAGTTTGGAGACGTTTGCCCAGACCTCTTAGGACACCCCAGTGCAGTCACAGGAACGGTCCTCCTGGTCAGAGTGCTCCCTGCCCAGCCACAACTGAGTGGGCCATTCCAACCATGCTCACAAGGCACTGTGGATTTATGTCTTTAGCTGGGGGTCTGGGCAGGACTCTGACTGTGCCCACCAAAAATGCCCAGCGACCAGCAGACACTGGTGTCCCTGAGCCAACAAAGCAATCCTGGGATTTGGGTCACTTCCTTGCCTACACCTGTCCTCCTCCTGGGAGGAAACAGAGGTGCTCAAGAGCACAGCCCTGAGAGGTGAGGGAGTGGCATGACGGGATCAGTTCCCC